>JAODTR010006078.1:9985-32016 GCA_025399935.1 Amblyopsis rosae
CCCCCCCCCAACGGAAGCAAACAGACTTAACTGTCATTTCTGCTACAGGACCTACGGGATCAGATACAGACAAGAGGCAGATCGGCACTAAAAAATATAAATCACAGAAAATAATCCCCATCTCTTGATAATGACATTAACTGGAATATCAGCAAGCAAAATGTAGCATAATAAACTCAGTCAATATGACATGAAACAAGTATGCCTGTGGTGGATGGGGGGGGAAGAAACTCCATCTTCTGCCTGAAGTTCCTGCTGTGGGATTGAATATAGAGCTTTGGACATGGTCCCTGCTCTTTTAGCCCTACCCCTGCGGTCCTAAGTATAGGCCAGACTGAGCTGTGTGCGTGTGCATGCTACTGATTGGGATTTGTTGCCACAGCAACTCATGATTATCCTCTGAATATATCATAGCCACAGCCGAATTACATATTGTATTTTAACTAATCAGTTTGTCCAGCACTGACAGGGAACACAAGACAGTGATTATCTGGATTCCTGAGGTTTAGCACCAAATGACCAGCCAGTGACTGGATTTGGACAGCTTTCTCGTTGTGCATCGATTGGCCAATCAGTATAAATATAGCCAGTTATGTACTGATCATACATACATACATACATACATGGATGGATGGATGGATGCAGCATGTATGCGACACACTGACCTCATGTTCCCGCGCGCAGTAATTGACGCATCATCCAGCTACAGTGCTTCTTAAGCCATCTCTGTAGCTAGCTTGTTCTATAGGTAGCCAGCATGAAACATGTCTGCGGTGCGGACATTCTTGAGTGTCTGAGGAAGTCGTTCAATTCTCAGTTTGCTATTGACATGATGTTCAATCACTGAAAAGAGCATGTGGCTTCCGATCAGTCAGTCAGTCAATCCATAAACGGATAATGCCTTTTGTAAAAGAAAAAATGTGTGCGGTGCTTAAAAACTCTACCACATGACAGCAGCTACCAACCCTACAGGGAGAGGAAGAGAGAGGTTGTGACCTGTCAACGACTCCAACGGGGCTGAAACCCCTTACGTCACTTACCCCACTTTCCCCGCCCCATTACTCCTCTCTGAGCTAGAAGAGGGGGAATAAACGTGACTGCTGGCATGAGTGAGCTCAGCCTTGTTTTTCTAAAGAGCAGTCTTTTCTCACCCTGGCCAAAACAATAAGGACATGTCTGAAGGAGCTGCTCTGTTAAAGAATAAGGCCAGCATTGTACGTGGCAAAACCATGGGTAAAACAGTAGGCCCCCTTTACAGGAACAGCTAGCTACGCCGTGCCGAGTATGACAACCAGCATATGCATGCTGCCATGAAACCAGGAAGTGGTAGAAACGTGTCAAAGCAAGAGAATAGTTATGTCCCGCAATATTGTTAAAGTGTGTGCAGTTGGTAATACCAGTGTTGAACCACCTTAAATTCCTAACCTTGACAGCTCAGCACTTCACCAAGAAGCCATATTACAATAAAATGACACTGAAGAGAAAAAGTTTTACCTTTAAATTACAGTATATGTGGGCGATGAAAAAGACAAGTACTCAACAACTAGCCTTGTGTAAGCAGACACACGGTTGTCACAAAGTAAAACTACCTCATCACTAGTTAACAGCGTTGAACCAACTGGCGTTGCTACAACTGTTTTGAACACCTCATCAAGGTCTACCACCATTTCGAAACACGCTTGACTTGATGTCAACGCTGTTGCCCATTGGATCGATGTAACCATGCAAAACATAAAACATACATATGCCCACAGTGAAAGATTAGAAGTACAATCAATAAAAAAAGGTCTTATTTCATCTTGAGATCCTCTCCCAAAACCCTTAAACAAATGTTACTGATGCTACAATTTAGGACAAACAATAATTTGAACCATTGGCAACTAATCTATTTTATTCCAGTAACAATGTGATATCTAGCTACCGTACATGCCTCTTCAGAGAAAGAAAAACTGTCTTTCAGTGGAAACCCCACCTACTTGCAGCTCTAATAACTAATTCTACAAGTTACAGCTGTCACTTGTTGTAAGTGGACCAAATGTGAATGTGTCATTCATGACAATTTCGCAATGATCTGTGGCTAGGGTCTGGGGAAGCCCGGGCATGAGTGCTGGGAAAACGTGACATTACTACTAAACACGCTACTAAACACCGACGCCATGGGCCATGGCTATGGCAGCTTGAGTGACAGGTCAGGTTGCAGACTACCTGTGTGACCCAGCAACACCGGCGGCCAGCCTGCCTGACTCTCAGTCAGGCGTGTCAGCAGAATAGGGCCAAGCATGATGGCAGCACTAGCACAACAAACTGTACACCGTTTAGTACAATGACAGAAAACATGTTCCCACCCCATTCCCTGTAGAGACAATATTATACATGTTGAAGACAATTCTCAGTATTCAATTGTCAAACAATAGACAAATGCTGTAAAGACCTATTCTGGTGATCGCTGTGATGTTAAATAGTATTGTGCAATATTGTGGTGAGTTATTGACAGAACACTGGCTGAATCTGTCAATTATTACCACTATGAGCTAATTGATTACTCCACAATAGTGATGCAACTTTCACTTTAGATATTGCATTTCCCGTGTATGCTTTATGTACTGCATACTATTCAGAAATTGCCCTAATACATGTAATATTTCCCATCAAGGATTTAACGAGTAACAATCAGTAACAAATGCACAAGCATTATATGATATTAGTTATGAATGGGTTGAATAGCCAGCCTAAATAGCTCAGAGACGGAAAGCTAATTGTCTCTGGTAGAGAGATTAGAGATATTGTTCAATTTATCTAGCAGGCAGCGAGACTGAGCCATATGCGATTGTGACTGAAAAATACGTCCTGCTTCATTTTCCTGAAAAGCAGATAATATATAGCATGTTGAAATGACAAATAATTATGTAGAACAGCTCCAGACAAAAGGCAGTCAGGCTTTCACACAGTCCTTTGTTTCATACACAGATAATCGCTTAGAAGCAGGCTATAGGCTGATCTGATCTGGGCCTGAATCAAGTCACCTGGTGTCTGTTTATGTGTGGGGCATTAGCATCAGCGAGAGCATTAATTAGACCCCTTTACATATTTTTCTAGTCGGCTCACCTTTTCTGCTCTCCCAAAGACCAACATTAATTGTAAACTCCTGAGTGTGTACCTTAAACACTGGCCAAGCTGCCGATTAAAGCCCATGATTATACTGTAAAAAATAAATGTAGGCTGTTGTTTTTTTGAGGGGTGAACCAGTGGCTATCTGACTTTAGTGTGAATGTCGTGACTTCTCACAATGTAGTCCATGACTATAACAAAAATGTTCTAACAAAAAATCCCTTCAACAAAAGTACCACAGAAAAATCTTAGATTGCAGCTATCAAAAGGACACATGGTTTTGCATTGTTTTGTACACTGCTCAAACAAGGGGGTTTACATGCGTAATGCAATTGCGTAATGAATTGACATTACAACTTTATTTAGGCTGTAATTTGAGTATCTGGTTTGAATAACAAGCCGCGTACAGATTGAGGAAAAGCAGTATTTATCTGTAAATAATTTCTCACAATAATAGTTTAGACCAGTGGTTCTCATACCATGCATCACTTCTGAAAATAC
Organism: Amblyopsis rosae; assembly: GCA_025399935.1. NCBI lineage: Eukaryota > Metazoa > Chordata > Actinopteri > Percopsiformes > Amblyopsidae > Amblyopsis > Amblyopsis rosae. Next base: position 13,595 of record JAODTR010006078.1, read on the forward strand.
CAAGTCCAAAAAGAATCCATAATCTTTCTTTTGGATGTCAACGTTCACTACACCACTTAGGCTTCTGTGATGCAGTACAAAACATAATTATCCTCTTCTGAACCGGTCTCTTGTTTAAGGTCTCTGTTTTCAACCATGATTTGTTGAATCCATTTTGATTCACTGTAGCAATAAGGATAGTTACTAGCTGCTAGGTTACAAACTGAAAGCTTTACTGAATGTCAAGTATTTGAGAATGACATCACGCTTGTTGTTAACTTATATTGCTGACTGCCGAGTCATTAGGAGATGATTCCATAGCAACAATATGTGGACTGTAACCTCACTGGTCAGGGAAGGGAAATAATACATAGCACATTTCACTTACTAAAATGTAAATATGTTGTATAGATAGATACCTGGTACACATATAGCCCAGATGGTGGTCATGCAATAAGCTACTACCGTACCGTAAGGTGGCTTCACTAACAGACCATTTCAGATTCTGATTAATATTCATAGCTGCAGCAGCTTTTATTGTCTGGAGAAAGGGCATTGCCAGGGTCATAAGTAGAAATCATTGCCAACATTCTTGTGTTAATACAGTAGAGAAAGGGAAGAGTTCGTATTCAAGGCTATGTATAGACAGGAGTGGTGCCTGTCACATAGCAGCTGCTCCCCAAAGAGGTGACACATTAACCTCAAACCAGCTGTCCGTAGCCTGCCCCTTAAATATGACACACACCCACAAATGCGTATTTGTAAGAACCATGTGGAATATGCACTGCCCACACACTAAAATTAAGTTGAGCCACAGCTTAGTCTGATACATTGCTTTACTTGTCAATGTGAACAGAATTAGAATAGCAGTCTTTTAGGTGCATTCCAGGGGTACCTCAGGATGCACATGATGAATACTACTGACCTACTACTACTGGTCCTCTTCGGGATTGGTGCCTAGAGGCTACAGCTGTTTTGTGGCAGGTCAGGGCTCCATCATCCCCAAGGCCCTCACCTTGGGAACGATCCCACGTCAAGCCCCAACACAATGAGATACACTGTCCCCAACTGCCTCCTTGTCCCACTTTAAGGGCCACTTACAAACTGGCACATTTCCAGAGGACCAGAGACAGACAGAGACAACAGAGCAAGCCCATGAGCTTGTGGCACAAGTACTACAATACAACACACAGGGAATGAGAGCTGTAGAGGTCCTCCTCCAGTTAATGTGCAGGTTATGTTTACAAGCCAATGCTGCAAGACCTCTGCACCAAGGCTAGAACAATAGCAGTTATTGCATGTGCCACAAATGAACACTGTTAAAAATACACGTTTAGACGTGCAAATAATTGATCCTGGAGGAGGCTTGAACCCTGGCATCTCGGCTTCCATCCTTATTCCGCAGTTAAGTGACTACCCAACTCCATAACAATGTTGTCTTCATCCTCTTGCCAATTGGATGTGTATAAATACAGAGAGAAAACAAGCAAAAGACACGCTAGAAACCAGATGGGTGAGAATCCTCTAAATATGCTTCGCTGTTTGCCAGCGGTGGCCTGCAACAGTTAAAGTGGCATACGCTGGCTTCACTGTGGTGTTCAGAACTTTGAATGATTCGTACACAACTCGAATAGACGAATTTGTGTAGTGAGGTGATGGGCATATCAGTCAACATTGGCTGGCTGTATAGCAATCCATGCAAGATAACTGTCAAGTGGTGTAATTTTTGGTAAAAGGTAAGTTTAACATAATGTAGGTCCGTTTAATCTAGTGAAACCCCAGGAAAACACATTTAAAACATTCCACTGTACCGTTTATCTACTACCTGTGTTTTAAAGCTATCCAGCGTGTGGCATTCAGGTCTATCCAGAGTATTGTGAAAATGTATAATCGGCAACAATGATTTAGGTAGAGGATGGACTAACCCTACAATGTATCAAATTTAGCAGACGATTGGAACAGTATTAACCGGCTGCATGTGCTTGTAAACATCGCAACATTGTTAACAATTACCCCATTTTGAAACAATACAAGATCGCATTAACGTTTCTTCGGTCAACCTAGCTGACTACAGTATCTTTCGCTATCGGTCAACTTTATAAATGTTGTAGTAGCCTGCAATTACAAGAAACACCAAATTAGACCATTACACTCACCAGAAACGATGTGCGAGGTTCCGACCTGAGTCCCCAACCTCGGAGCTTCTTTTCAACCCGGACGCCGTCTTTAAACCGACCGTGAAGACAGGAATGCTTTGTTTTTTTTAGGATCTTATCTCTGTAATGTATAGACTATATCCGCGGGGATGTGTGAGATGTGGCGCCCAGCATGTTTATCGAGCATTCGAAGTTACTGTCCCGACGAAATATACGAAGCTCCGTATTCTTTGGTTAGTGAACATTTCGGCATGAAAAGCGAGTATGACGACTGATTGCTTGTGAAGTGTAAAACCTGAGTGTGTATAGGCTAGTCTCTACGGCTATGTATGTAGCCGTATGTATGCCTGCCGCTTGCCTGCCACCAAGTGTCGCAATTGTTACCTCGCCTAAATTGACAAGTTTCCTACAGTGGGCCTATGTGTTCAGAGACACTACAAATAACCGAATAGGATAGGCCTAGAATATTATTTTTTTAATTATTATTAGTCTATTATTATTATTATTATTATTATTATTATTATTATTATTTGTGGCCAACAAACTGTTAATGTTAGCATAAGTGAACGTCGTATTATATAGTATAAGCTATTAGCTATAATTTAAAGAAGGAATAGCCTAAAACTTCTAAAACATTAAGCACATTTTCATAAATTAACGAATGCATTAATCCGAATAAAGTATACTATAGTTAAGATGACATGGTTCAGTAAAAACGTTATTATCACGCGTACCTGTGAAACAGCGCCGCCTAACGGTCATCATTATATCCTACATTACAGGCAATGGAGGATCCTTAGATGCGCTGTGAACATTCTGTATTTTTTAATTAGTTCACATTAACAGTATAAGCCTACATTGTGTAATGCACGTTTTTTTTATCGACATGCTATTGATAGGTTAATTTAAATGAGCTAATTTAGGCTAATCTAGATCCTCCAAATCATTATTGGCTGTCAGGCTATATTCCCTTTATCCTGGACAGCTCTGTAAACAGTTTACACATTCACTCATTTCTGGGACATGGCCAGATTCGGGTGGGAAAAACTCAAGCAAATAGAAGGCTACATATTTTCCGGCAGTTTTTTTTTTTTTTGCAGAGCAGAGAGAGCAGCCTTGTGCCAGTTCAGTTATGGCACACAATTCTGTAAAGCAATGGTAGTTAAAGGTTTAACAGCCAGCCAGCCACTAATACACACTACAAAACGGCAGATATTTTTTTCAGCATGCACACAGAACACGCCGCTAGTGGACCTTGAGTAGGTATTTGCTGAATGACAAAAAGTGTATTTATTGATTAATTAATTGCTGACTAGACCTTTATTGTGAGGCAACAAATATGCCTATTGATTTTTATTTTCTCTAGTGACTTAAGAAGGAGCATACAGCAAATGCAATATAGCTAACATCTAAATTCTTGCTCTTTGTGAAGGCATCCCCTTGTCCCATCCTTATTATCAGATCTACATCTCCCCAGTACATTATAGGCCTCAGTAAACCTAGAGTCAATGTGCTCCACCAAGCCCCCACCACACCCCTTTTGTGACTAGCACTCCCATACATCTCACACAGCCCTGTCTCTAGCACCTCACACCGCAGAACCTCTTGGACACTGAGCTATGTCTAGGATGTCCTGGATGAATGCAGCATTCCTCGCAATCCTGGCTGTGCTTCTGGCCCTATCTTGTAAGTTTGTGGATAGGCATTTTAGGAATAGGTGTTAATAGAAAACTGAGTTGTTCTTTGTATACTTTGTGTGAATGAAAGATGAGATTGTTCATTATAGTATTATAGGCTTCTGCTCCTGGTGTGTTGTAACTGCTGGGGTTATTGTTCTGCCCTCAGTGTGTCAAGAAGCTGACACTGCTGCCGTCCACGCTAAGGACACAGCAAAGGCTACAGACCCACAAGGTGAGGGCCATTTCAGTTCCACCTCTGCCTTCTGTTCCCCCCTCCATCTCTAGTGGACTCAACCTCCTGCTTCCATTGCAGGTCCACAGAGGAAGGTCTTCATGGAGGAAACTGACGCGTCCAACTTCTTCAGCCGACCTAGCAGGAGGGAAGTGAAGTCTCAGGATGAGCTTGATGGTGAGGCAACACACTTGCTATGTGTATTTGTGTTATTATGACCCTGATGGTGTGTTGCTGGAGGGGAGGCTTGTGTATCATCATAATAGTAATAATAATAAACAACTTAATTTATAGAGCACCTTTAATAACAAACAGAATACTCTGCCATTAAAAGCAGCAGCACAATAAACTAGGAAGTAATAGGGTACACTAATGAAATAATAAGATTAATTTAATAAATACTTAAAAAAAATTTTTATAAAGTTAAACTGACAAAACAAGCAATCAATGTAAATAAATCTAATCACATAAAAGCAAGTTTATAACAATATATTTTAGAATATTCTTGCCTTGGCCTCAATGTATTGTTCTGAACCTGAGGATGAATTGGTTACAAGTGAGTTATTCAGTTCAAAAGCCTACCTAAAGTATGGCTTGTCTGAATGCATACGGTGTATGTGGAGCTAGACTGTCTCAAGAGCTTTTGGTGCATGGGAGAGAAACTGTTACCTGTTGTCATGGGGACTTGAGGTCCTGTGAGTTGTCAGAGCACTACAGACCAGGCCAGGTCAAACAACAGCATTAGCACTCCTGCTGGAGAATACAGCAGGAGCCACAGGGCACCGTGGAGCATGCATGCTACTACATTTTAGTGCCTGCGATAGTGTTTTCCTCTATACCTACCATATATAGTCCTATACATGCAAACTATATGTAGGCCACAGTGTTGTGAACATTCACATAGCGTATTACAGTATATTTGCTGTTCCCAGATAGGTGTCATGCAGTTACAGTACATACAGCATTACGCTAACAGTAAGGTGAGAGAAGAGTAGAGCAAAGTGCTGTCATTATGTAACACTGCTCTTCTGCAGAACACAGTTAACAGTAAACACAGACAGTAGATTTAAATGGAAGAGAGGAAGTTGAGAGCCTAAACGTGGGATCTTTAGCAGAGTGAGAAACTCTATCTTACAAAAAGTGACAACAACGGAGATATTCACACCCTCTATAGAGGCCAACATATTACATAACACTTTCGGTGAACAAAAATTGTCATTTATCAACTAACTGACTTTTCAAAGAGAATTCCGGTAGCAAGTGTGTACTGTGTATCCTTGAATAGGTCACAGGTCAATATCTGACCTTCATGGCTTCCCATCCACCTTCCTTTCTTCTCTCCACCAGCTGAGCAGAGGCAGGTTCTGGCTGCAGACAAGCGGAGGAGGGACTACCACGAGCAGAAGAGGATCAAGTTTGAGAACTACGCCGAGGAGGAGAGTGACGGTATGTATCATGTTTTATGCTGTAGAAAACTGGTCTAAACCATGTCTTAACATTTTTACCTTATCCTCCAATGTTAAACAAATGCTCCAGGTGCAAATAAAGTCACCTGAATCTAATTAGTCACACGCTAAAACACAGGAAGGCCAAGATCATTCTAACAGATTAAACTAAAAACAACCCAAACACAGTTGTAAAAATGTAAGCATGTTTTAACGATAATAAAACGAATACGATAGTAGATTAAAAATAACTAAACACCATATCTTTTGAATCTGGTTTTGTAGTCATCTCGAGACCCCTCGGGAGGGCTCAGATGTTGCTTCAACTGAATCCATTGCTGACCTTTCTTCCCACAGAACAAGATGAGAGGAGCAGAGAAAGCACAGAGCAGTGAAGTGAGTTTCATTACGATGGCATGCATCCTTCACATCAATCTACATAAGACCAGACGGAGGCAATGTTGTGCCCCACCAGCCCTGTGACGATGTATACAATGGGTAAACACATACCTAAAGTGTTCCATTTTGTTTCTACAACACACTTTGAGCTCTATGGAAGATTAAGCTTTTACTTTTTGATTTCTATACTTTTTCAAATTATTCACTTGTCTAGACATGGCCATAACATTAAAACATTATGTATGGAATTTGTTTATCTGTGCTGTAATATTTCTTACTTGTTTATTGACTCACTTTAAAAAAAAAAAAAATTTCTGTAAGCCTTCAGTGCCTTTAGTAATATTTCACAATAATCCATAGTGTTAAATGTATGGCACAATTCCTGCATAACATGGATTGTGTGTCATATACTTAAAGGTTGAAACACTTCATTAAACTGTGCTTGCTTTGAAGGAAGACAACAACAAACAAAGACCAAAGGAGTTACAGTAGTTTGTATTTACAGTACACAGAGGTTGTCCAAATACATATTCACCACAAGGCTGATAGCTCTTGCTGACCAAGATTTCTTAAAGTATGTTTCAGTCTTCCAGTATTCCACTTGTTTTCCACATGGAACAACTTGACGCTAACTGTTATAGAGGTAATACAGAGAATATACACATAATTTAAATACTTCTAAGACAATGCTTCTGTGTGAGAGCAGTTAAAGCCTTGAGAAAGAGAGAGAGAGAGTGTGAGCGAGCAAGCGCACACCTCAGTGCGAAATTCAAAGGGCTTGTATGAAAGTGCAGTGACCAAATAAATGTTCATACATTTCAAGACCAGATCCTGATTGGAAGCATTCTGATCTATACCATCTAATAAGCATGACACATCTGTCAAGGAAACAGGCAAGACAAGGAAATTAAATGTACATTTTTGGTATGACATTAACTACAGATATTTAAAAACAGGACAGGGAGTAATGTTTAATCCAGGACATTAAATATATAATCTGGCACTTGTGACATTATGGGTCATTATGGTGACCCTAAACCAAACCATTTAAATGGACATCACATGGGCCAATTGGAGCGTTGGTTATATTTTTGCCACTATCCTCTATTGTGGCCCAAGCATGCCTCAGTGTCTTTATGCTGCAGATATTGTTCTATGAATGCTGCACAAAGATACCAGATTATAAACACTATCAGAACTGCAAACAAAATTTGGAGTAGACTGAATCATTACATTAATTAAATAGCATTCATTAAGAGTCCAGATTGTAGCTTCATCATCAAAAATACAGGTTAAAATAAACACAAACCCTTCCAAATGGCACATTCAATTAATAATATGCAGGATTTTGAAGCTTTAGTGTGTCACCATAATCATTCCAAACACCAGCATTAGGGTAATTCTAATAGGGGTTTGGCTAGATTTCCCTGAGAGCTGGCCACAACCACAACACTAGTACACAAGGTCGCCCTCTTGTGGTAATGGAGGACTTCACAGTAAGTCAGATTCAGCAAATAAAACCAGCAATTATAAACTAATATATCATCATTGTCAGTCCATATTTGAAGTTTTAATAATTCAGAATGTAGGAATTTTTCATGTGATCTTACAAAATTCATTATAATGTAAGAAAATAAATAATTTGATGCATTTCTTTTCAGATCATTGGTACAATATACTGCCATTTTCAGCCATCACACATACAGTAGGCCTATACACTACAAAAGCAAGTTTCTGAGCATAGATACTTTACTTCTAGATATCATCTGACATACTGATAGAAATTATGATGCTGTAAACAATTGTATCAATTACCACAGCGAATTTAAAAAAGCTGTCAAAACAACTAAAAACTTAGCAGACAAAGTTGTCACTAATATTTACTATAGCTTGAAGCTCACTTTTTTTTTTTTTTTTTTTTAAGTTCATGTAACATTACGCCACTCAAAAGCTCCAGGCAGGAGACTCGCACAATGCATACAACAGAGTCCAGTCATAAGACACTGACTATCTAAATTACAGCAGCAGCCTCAATCAAAACAATAAAAGACAGATTTCCCATAGTGTGGCACAACCTGGTCTAGTCCTTCAGCATCTGTCAGGAAACCATATTCCGGGGATGGTGGGGGCATGGCCTCTCCAATTACAACCGTTGGTTTGGAGGCTCAGTGAGCCGCGCCCGTCCCCCCCCCGCCCCCACCCCTCCAGGTCTGCATTACAGACAGAGGTTCGCTGGGGTGCAGCGCTGAGCCGTGGTAAATGGAGCCGAGGCGACACTCCTCAAGTGTCTCCCGGTGCAAAGGCAGCGGACAGGAGACGGCGGGATAGGCCTAGCTGGGTGAGGACGCATACGTCTGAAGGCTGGGAGGATGTGGTCCCCGCCTCAGAGCTCCGTGGTCTCCCAGCTGACCTCCCGCGGAACCTGGCGTCATTTAGTCCCTGTGTGGATCACTGTGACCGTGGAGGGTCTCGGCCGCTGGGGATCCTCCGCTGACGGGGGCTCTTCCCGTACGGTGGAGGGGACGTTGGAGTCCGGACTGTGGCTTTTAGCAGCCGTGAGGACCCCTGGAGGACCTGTAAGAGGACATTAATTTGCTAAATTCCAGCTCAAACCAAAACAAACTGCCTCAGAAGCTCCGCCCCACACATTGAAAACACATGTGAAGCCAAGGGCATTGTTGTGAACGGTGTTCGCCACTTTGTATATAAAGCCAGGGCTGTGTAGAAGTACCAGATTTTTTCAGCACACAGAACAGTAAGCTAGCGAAAAGCAAGGAGATATTTGGCGAATTTGACAAAAAGTGTATTACTGTAAAATTAGCTAGAGAAAAAGAAAAGACAAAATATTATTGGTTTGTAAAAGTGTATACCCCCTCCCCCACCCAACTGGCTGCAGGTTTTAAAAATAAACATGGAGACAATTTATAGGTATATAGCTATGAATGCACTACAGTTATAAGCTTCCATTCACTCTGAATAGAAATTATAGAAGCAAACTCCATTTGATGGCGAAGGGCCAAGCCACAGCAGCATTTGAATGACTGCGGCAAAAAAGAAGAAAAAACTAAAAGCGGTTCAGGCCTACAGAGAGCCTCTCAAGCAATCACTCACAGTCCTTGTAGGAGAGCGAAGAGCAGTCCACGGACAAGCTCTTGGCCGGGGCCCTGTTCTGCATATTGGCTGAAGTGTTTGCACTGTCAATACTGCTGCCAAAGCTGGTGCCCAGCTGCAAGCGTCTCATGTGACGAATAACAGCCGTGGCGTTAAAGGCTTGCTGTGGGTGAGACAGGATGAATGCATAGTTACATTATGGATATTGTGTATTTGTACAACTGTGACTATGACTGATTGCAATTGGGTAGATAGCTCTGAATGCTGTGCATCACCAACACATAACATTAGTCTTTTTTGTGACAAGACTAGAATGAACTCATGGTACTCTGATGAAAGCATGTACAATATACATCAAAATGCAGATATGCTCACCCTCCACTTGCTTTTGGCAAAGTTTTTCCGCATCTGTCGGCTGACGGATTCGTGTATGTTCTTGCGGAGGGCCGTGTCCCCGGCAATCCTATATTAAAAAAGGTAAAATACATTTAATATATACTAATAACATATCATTAAAACGGTACACATTAGGACTCTGGCAAGTTAGTATCTTTATATACTACTCTGCAGCCACAGTTATGCCACCTGTTACCAGCATCACCAAACCTTGTAATCAGATGGCACAACTGCTAGGGCCCCTGAAAGGCTCATTACTGTTTAACAGACCTACTGGCAACCTCAATCAGAAGCAACCGCCTACACCACCACAAGTGTTAGCTCTGGCTCAGGCCTGAGAAGACATGCTAATTGTTCATTAGATCGTTGGCATCCTTCAAAGACACCAGTCACTAATTGGCTGTCATTTATTCTGCAGAATTCTCCCCCAGAAGTGGTGGTGTGGAGCGAAGCCTGGTTCAAGGCTTGGCGCCATGGCGACAGCTGACAGTGGGAGGATGCGGCATCCTTGACAAATGCATCATACTGATGTTGGGTCGCATCGAGTTGTGCCATTGCCTATTATTTCGCCATTGGGCTTCAGTGCGGCGGTGTGCTTAGCTTTCTCACCAAGGGTGTTGGAGGGCCTGGTCACACGTGAACCGCTTTTCCGGGTCCTTCTCCATTAGGGAGCTGATGAAGTCTTTAGCTGTGGAGAAGTGTTCCCAAAACAGCACAGGTGAAGATGAAGTAGCCACATATTATCTGGTGGATTTATAAGCAATGCAATGTTTATGGGTGATAGCCAGATGTTAATTTCTTAAATAACCCCAGCTCATTGTTAAAGCAGATGCAGGGGGGAGGAGTAGAGAGCAATGCCAGTGGCCTGGCGCAGAGTTGGCTTTGTGGATCAAGCGCGTCAACCAGTCTGTGTTTCAAACCAAAATATTGTTGTAATGCTGGGCCCCTTTCTCCCTATGTGGATAAGTGAATTAACTGGATTTGACATAATGCCATATTTGTCAAGTCTTTGAAGTTGAGCTCAGAGTTGTTGTCAATACAAGTGCTTAAATTCAAACCCGCAAAATGCTGTTTTAGCTGGATTATTGTATGTGCCTTTAAAAGATCACTACACACAGAAAGACATTGTCAGCCATGGCTATTCATTCATTAAGCAGTTAGACTGTAATAATGTACCTCAGATTCATTGGAGCATCATATAAAACTACTAGCCTTATTCCTGGGTGCTATTTAAAGAAAAGAGGAAACCCTTTGTACAATATTGCCTGGGATGATATTTTTATAGTCTTATTATAGACCTCTACAATATGTTGCTTCTTAGCAGCAGATACAAGTGCTCTCCCTCCTTCACCAAGCCTGCAGTCACAGGCATCAGCCATCATGACTGTTGAGGTTCACTACTTGCATCTCAAGATGGGAGTGCACACTACAAAAGACACCTCAATCCTGCACTGTTGTTCTGAGAACTGAATTTGCCAGAATTCACAAGATGAGCTTTCAATATACAGAAAATTGGGTCTTGCCTTCAAGGACAGTTAATACTAGCACTAGCACAAACAGGCAGCGTTTACCTTGAAACCAGAAGACATGCAACTTACCGGAGTCAGAGATGTCATCCCAGTATGGTGCATCAAACTCATAGTCTGCCTTGAGAATCTGCTCAAAGAGTTTAGAGTCATTCTCATCATAGAACGGAGGGTAGCCGCACAGCCTGCAGGACAGGGTCAGAGGATTACACAACAGTGAGTGTGCAATCTTTCAACTGAGAGACGTCAGCCTATCTCAAACATAAAAGGATTTAGTGCGGCCCGATCTCCATCGCAACAGTTTGATCTTTCATTTTGCATGTAAAAGCAGTCAGTTCAGAGGGATTACAGGATCCACGTGGATACGAAGTGTGTGTGCGGGTGGAGGGGGGGTGGGTACAAAAAAGTCTATTTTTTTATGTTTTGCAAAGACATCTCTGCTGTGGAAATGGCTTGTAATTGTAAACCATGAATCTTTAGCAGCAGTAATTACAGGATACAAACAACCCTTGTGACCCTTGAGCAATGCTTTAACCAATATGACCATAACCTCTGCCCATCAATAATACATAAGAAAAAAAATACAAGAGTAGTTAGAAAACTATATGTTCTGCTGAAAACGTCACTCACAGAATATAAGCGATGACCCCAATAGACCAGCAATCCACTGCTTTGCTGTATGGCTTCTGTGCCAAAACCTCTGGAGCTGAGAAAAATGGGATTACAAAGCATTGATGTGACAAGATGGTTGGTAATCCGGTGATCTACTGGACACAGTTTGAGACCGGCTACAATTACTGATACACACCAAAGATGTGCAACACTCCATTTGCTGTATTCATTACGACAGTGGTTAATAATTGCTAATAGGGTGTTTGTGGAGGGCCAAATTAGCTGGAGACGGTCAAAATCAACCAATGACAGAGTGGAGATTAGACAAAGTCATATTTGGTTAAGTGGTGAAATGAACATTATTCCCACACAACCCAAGAGCCCCAAGGCCAGACTCACCCACGTATCCTGGGGTCCCACAGGCAGTGGCCATAACGTCACCTGTTCCCTCCATTTTAGACAGGCCAAAGTCACTGATCATGATCTTGGATTCATCATGGGGGTTGAAATACAGCAGGTTCTCTGGCTAGAAAAGAAAAAACGGCACATTTATACTGCGACTACAATAAATATACAGTTCTATTCATGGGACTGCAAAGTGGGTGTAATTAGATGATTATAAAATGATACCTTAAGATCTCGGTGCACTATGCCCAGAGTGTGTAGATAGTTAACTGCATCCAAGACCTGACGAATAAGTCTACTGGCATCCATCTCTGTGTAGAAGCCCTTCTCTACGATACGGTCAAACAACTCACCACCAGACACCCTTCCAAAAAAAAAAAAAAAACATTTATCAACAATGGTGACAGAATGATTTTAGAAAAATAAGATCAGTATTATTATCTTTAATAAAATTTGCACATTGTGTCATTTTCCTCAGTGCTCATGGTAGTTTGTGTTTTATGATATTTTGTTAGAATAATGCATGTCTTGCATTATCAATAAGTCTTGTGGTGTGGTAAAAAACGGTTAGTCTTTGCATAAATACCAGTGCAACTCCTAATATTGGCTATTGTTCAAATGCTCGTCTAAAAAGGTAGAGAGTCCGGGACATTTATGTAATAATATTCATACAAAAACACCACCAAATCAATCTGATGACTAATCCAAAACAAATGGGTAACATAACTGAAATATGGTACTCACAGCTGCATAATGAGATACAGGTGGTTTGAGCTCTCGTAGATGTCCTCTAGTGCCACAATATTCTCATGCTTTATCCTGTGAGGAAAACCACAATATTCAGTTGCCTTGTTATCCGCCTCTGTTCATCTCAGCACCTCTCTTTAAGCCATATCATTTACTACCTTTTACAGAAAGGAGCCATTTCCCCGCTTCAATTAATATTAACAATGATGCATTTCCTTCTTTCTATACAACTTTTTGAGTGTTTGCTGTGAACGTGTGTTTATGTGCTAAAAAAAACCTAGTCAATTCTAGCAGCCACATGGAAGAAAACTATTAAGAGTACTAGGGTTGGGTAACATTCACATTTGAACTGGAACTGTTACTTGGAATTCAGTACTCAACAGCATCTTTATTAGATACTTTGCTACAACAATTGAAATATAATTTGTGAAAAATAACAAATAAGCTTGCAAATGTATGTGGGCGTACACAACATACAGGTCTGATGAAGATGCTGGGAGTCCAGTGTCTGAGAAACCAACTGATTCAGCTAAAATAACAAAACAGATTATAAAAGAAGAAAGGGTCAAAGTATAACAACTACTGCAGACAGCAACTGTGTTCTTGTCAAGACTGAGAATTACCCAGCAGCCCTGGTGGTCAATGTGGTGTCCCCTAACAATAGGGTGTGTGCATGTGTAAGAATTGGATGAATAAGTCTTGCCAAAGAAGTCCCTGTTGGATAAACCGTACCACACTTGCCCCACCAATTACAGGCCATTTATGCCAGCCTTGAGAGGAAGGCCAGCAGTTACCCCAAGCAGAGCACTGACAAGTGTTGACCCTTTATAACAGTGTTGTGCTTGTTCTGGGAAATCCCCTGTGGTTCCCTGAGCCAGACAAGAGTACCTACTTTCTAAGCACCGCGATTTCATTCTCGATGCTAGTCTCTTTCCCCTTCAGCGCTTTTTTCGGGATGCACTTTATTGCGACCATCTTTGCAGTGGCCTTCTCCTGGGCCATCACCACTTCGGAGAATGCCCCACTGTAAGACACAGCAAGAGAGGGAGAAAGAGCACATGTTGGTCAGCTTTATAGACTGGAAGCACATGGGATATTGACACAGAAAAGCAATTCTCAGAGAACAGACAGAGGACGCAGGTCAGAGTACACAAACAGCATATTGTGGATATTTACTAAAGGTCCCGCTACATCCCGAACTGTCAGCAACAGCCTTCTATGTTGGCTCATGGTGGGTGCGTGTGTACACACACACGCACACACTTGTGTGCCTTCACAGCATGGCAAACACTTTTAAAACCTTTACAAAACGCCCATTTAGCATGGCATATAGTGTGCCTTCCTGGGCCATCTGTCTCTATGCATGAGAGCTTTAGAAAGCAAATATAGAATTAAGGGATTATTTACTAAAGCAATCTGTTTCTGTTGCCATGATACCACATTTAGCACATCTTAATGATTATCTGGCAAAGTGAATCGTTCTTCCCTTTCCCGTTTTCCCTGGGTACCTTAGCATGCACCCATACCACCCCCACGCATCCCTAGAAGCAGCTCGTAATGAAACTCTCCAGAGGGGGCTTGCTGAGTGGTCCTGAGCCAAACAAGTGATATTATCTGAGAGACGGGACTAACCCTTGACCTGCTCTCTGTCTTCAAAGCCCCAGCGTGCTCTAGTGTTTGTACCAACTTATACATAGAACAGCTGCTGCTTTCAAGACATCTGGGAATGAGATTCTCTTCCTTCGTTATACTCTATAGATTGAGTGAACGCAACTGGGTTGTTGAAAGGGACACTACTTGCGGGAATGCCGGGAATGCCGGTTTTCACACAAAAAGGGACTTTTGTGTGAAAACAAGCTTTCGTTTGGAACCACGATGATCTCCCCCAATTACTCTCCTTGGCTCACCCTATTCTGTAACCCTACCATTAGAACAACATAGCCTACATAGTTGGGCTTCAAAAAGCCACGCGCTGGAGAAGAAATTATTGTACAACTACTTTAGATACAATCAAGGCATGTAAAGCTTCCGAAAGCCTCTCTGGGAAGATGAATGGGGACAAACGTGCGTCTAGAACAGAGAAATGCGTTGTCTGACGCACAGTTCACGCAGTGGGGCAGTCATTATACGTGTATACTCTCCATCTAATCAGTGTCTCCCAGTGGACTCGGAGGCACCCATTAAGTCCTCCCAATAGCCATCAAATCCTCTCTAATCCTTCCCCGTGTGCTCCCCGGGGTGGGGGTGGGGGGGGGGTTAGCATAGACACAGTAACACAACACCAACACGCAGCAAGGACAAACAGCAGGCCACAGTCAGGCCATGGGAGAGACCATTTAGAATGCGATGACTGTATGAAGGGAGGACTTGAAGCGCACATACACACACACACACACACACACACACACACACACACCTATGACCTCATTCTGGCACATCATTTTAGGCAATATGGAGACTCAAGGGCTTGCGTAGGTGAGGGAATCGAGGACATTACCACCTGGATGGTTGCAGCAGTTGCTGCGTCCTCGCTGCAGTTATGTGTTACTGCTGCGAGGACCGCCACCACCATCCGTTTCCCTAACAGTCTGCGTTCCTCCACGCCCAGGCCCGTGTCTGTCAAATGACTCGCTTGTGTGTACACAAGGCACGGGCTTCATGCATTCTGCACAAGGACAAATGTAGCACAGTCACAAAGCCACAGGAAGCCTGCAAACATTCGGCTGGGTGCTTTCTCTCCTTGATCTCACCGGGGCCCACGCGTAGCTGCACGACTTCCTGACAGTGAGAAGATAATCACCTACTGTACATGTAAATGGAAATGTTCCCTCCATTAATCAATCATTCATTCATAGGAAGAAGAGGTGTGATATCAGCTGGAAGCATGCATATGGCGGCTCCCACACACAAACAGGTGCATATGTGTTTACTGAGAACTCTCATTTGCTACACTGGCCTCTGACAATCACACAGTGTGTGTTTACAGCAAGTAAGCAGAGCCTTCCATTGAGGGAGTCCGTGTTAAAAACACGCTGTGATCCCATTACGACGCAACTGAAAACTTGGGACTGCACAGCGGTTTGCGATCACACGTCAGACCACCCAAAGCAATACATACTGGCCGAGGGGAGGTGGGCAAGCTTTGTGCTCATGCAGGTACCCGCTCAACTTCCTCCCACTGAAACAGACCCCCGTCTTCAGAGCTCTCGAATCGCAGTATGAACCGCGTGCAACAATTTGCAATTAAAGCAACACGCCAGTACGTCACTTGAACAGATAGAGCCTGGCTGACTAATGACTTTTCATTCTTTGCGACGGCTGGCGCTGTAGATTGTGTTCTACCAGTGGCAGTGTGTCCTGCAACCGAATGGCGCGCGATAATTTGTTTCCGAGTGACCAACTCCGGTCTCCGGGCAATCACGGTAACACTCGCCAAGCAAACAAGGGGGGGTGGGGGGTGGCTCGCCAACAGTCACGGCCTGTGCTTCTGTGTCGGTTCTGTGGCGTCATCACAGTGAATCATCTTGTGTAAGATGCATCAGGGCAATGAGTTATAGAACTCGCAAAATAGAAAATAATCCAGGTGGACCCATTACTCAACACTAATTTGTTTTGGTTTAAATAGCAATTTAATCTCATGTACAATTTATTAAGGATGTGGAAAAACTAATAATCAGGAGAAAATGCTATAAGGAATAACCATATTGCATGACATAATAGTAATAAAGTAATAAAAGCCTGATTCTTCACACGCCTGTCTGTCCTTAAATACCCTAAGGCACAGGCTCCATCTTGGAAAGTTGAGAAGACACTAGCTACTGTAAGTAGTAGTCAATATATTGTCAGTCGGGTTTTTAATTAAATGCATATAATTGCTCCCTCTTTTCAAAACATGGTGGCACGGTTGGTTTACCAGAGATTTTTCACCTTTATTCTAAGGCATTTCCCATTAGTGTGGTGCATTTGAAGGGACTGGAGGTTTAATAAAGCAATTGATATTGCTCCAGCAAAAGCAACAGAGGTCTCCCATCATCTCAGTTGCCTAGCTGCCGTTTCACATGCACTCCGCCTGCTTTCAAGAGGCACAGAGCCTCTCCACAGGCTGGAGGGAGCAAATCCACACAGTGAAGCCACAGTTGTTATCTCCCCTTACATCTGGACCAGGTACGGCTTAATCCGATAGGAAACACTACATGTTGATCATTAACTTGCAGAATAACAGTAAAGCTTATAGATAGCAGCTAAATGTGCCACAATATCAATAAGCAATTACAATAATCTGGTTTCAGAGACTACATGAATACAGTAAAGAGCCATGCAGTAGGGCCAAACATCCCTTTTTGGCAAAACAAGAGCTCTTTTAAGTTTGGGAATGGGAAACATGAGAAAGCACTCAGAAAGAGCATTTTCAGGCAGCTGTGTATTTAATCATGTATTTCTTATGGGGCATGTCAGCCATGAGCATCTTGGTTCTTAACGTAGTGTGCAGTGCACGCACACCAAGCTGGCCTATATGCATTAGGTCACATGCCCACTGGGATCTTTAAAGGTGTTACTTAATTTGCTCCCTCAAAATACCAGCGGCTTAAGGGACCAGAATAAGAACTGAAGCAAGCCGCAGCCACCAAGTTACACTGGCTTCAGGATAAACCTCATTAGCTCATACTGGCTACTGCGTGATATTCAGACCATTACTAACACAGCTGCAGCTTTTCTGTTCCCAGCGTTCAAGGTTCCTGTTGAACTGTGGAAACCTTACAATCACCAGTGGGCAGCCAAGAATCTAAAAGTGCTTCTATGTATAGAGCTGTTTATTGCCACATTCACTTGTTGGTGTGAGTGACACACCAACTCACAGCTGAACCCAGGGAACACAGTGGACTGATTGAGAAATGTCCCTATGTTTTATATAAAAAGGAAAATAAATTATACGTAGACAGCAACAGTGACTCCCGGAATCACGTTACTCAAACGCAATGTGGCACAGCCTCATGCCTATTAAACAGAGGGGAAGGCAGACGCATTAGTTAACAGGGTAGGGTCTGCCAGGAGGGGGGCTACAGGGGGATTATCCACTTCGGTCCTCCAACCGGGGGAATCCTGGCGAGGAACATGCTGTAAGGGAAAGGGGCGGCGAAAGAGAAAGGATCATCTACATCCACGCCCTTTGCGCCCTTTTTCCAGATGGGTCCATGTGTAATCCCCAGACAAAGCTGCCTGGCTGAGTGAGCGAGGGAGACAGGCAACATGGCAGCAGTTCTCCAGCCAGCTGCGCGACATTACAATGAAGGCCTAACGATGGTAAACGTGGCCTGTATGACTGAGTTTTGTGGTGGGCGTGGATGTCTGCTCATTCCACCTAGCTACCGCTTAGACAAAACAGGCGATGATTCGCTGCTGGTCATATTCAGGAGACCTTCGTGATGAGACAAATTAAATCCTGAGATGGAAAAACAATGAAAATGGGGATTGTCTCGCTACCGACTGCCACAGATGAGCCAGCTGAGCAGTTATGAATCACAAGCCCATTAGAGCATCAAGTGCCATTATACACAGGTCTGTGTTAATGCAACACACTCAGGGCAGGTTAAAGAGTTTTTGGGGAGATGGGTGGTCCAAATATGACAAACTAATTTGACTGTAGGAATAGAACCATGGGTACCTCTCCGGGAACCATCACCTTATCGTGGTGGAGAGGTTTGGGTGCCCCCATGAACCTGAGGGCTGTGTTGTCT
>JAODTR010006079.1:0-10990 GCA_025399935.1 Amblyopsis rosae
GCAAACCCAGCCACCAGGCGCTCGCCGGCGAGCCCTCCATCTGGGCCTGGCTCCAGACGGGGACCCCGGGCTTCCTCTGGGCAGGGTAACTCCTTCTCTTTTCAAGTTCTTCATGGGGGTCTTCTGAACCATTCTTAGTCTGGCCCCTCCCCCTCTTAAATATATTATGGTTTATTAGTTGTTTGTTGTAAGGAGAGAATTGTGTCAATAAAGGCTTGTTTGAAGGTCTCTCTCTCGCTCTCTCTCTCGCTCTCTCTTCCCCCATAAACCGTAATGAAGAGGTCATCTGAAGCCACCAACCCTGGCAGAAAGTGAAAGTAAGACGGGACGATCTTTCTCGTGTCCTCATGTATGATATTTTAAACCTAGTGGATCAATGGCGTCCTGAGCAGTAAATGACATCACACTGCCTCTGTTTTATGTTCCATGCTCCGTGGGCAGCCCACGTGTGCATGTAAGTGTGTGTGTGTGTGTGTGTGTGTGCATGTAAGTGCATGTGTGTGGGTAGCCCACATGTGTGCATGTAAGTGTGTGTGTGTGTGTGTGTATGAATGTAAGTGCATGTGTGTGGGTAGCCCACATGTGTGCATGAAAGTGCATGTGTGTGTGTGCATGTAAGTGAGTGTGTGTGTGTGTGCGCATGTAAGTGCATGTGTGTGGGTAGCCCACACAGCTGCCTTTAATAAGGGTGTAACACAGTCTTGTGGTTAGATTGGTCGACTCTTACCTGGAACATGCCTGCTCCTTTTAAAGGTGCAGTCAGCAATGTGGAGAAACGTTGTTATTTCAACTCGATCTTAACAAATAGACATTTCACTGGTAAACTGGTGTATTTGTGCCAAATATTCACTTGGTGAATATGGTCTGGCCACGCTTCATTGGGAAGTGTTGATCATTTCCTCCTACTGGGCGTAGACCACTGGTTATAGTTTTGAAAGTATTGGACAGCATTTAACCAATCGGCTGTTTTGATCGCCTCATCTAGATCTACCTTTAGAAATGCACTAGACTTCAATGTCATCTCACCGCCCCCACCCTGATGGGACCTCCAGCAGGGTGGCTGTGTGAACCAACCCCACCCTGATGGGACCTCCAGCAGGGTGGCTGTGTGAACCAACCCCACCCTGATGGGGCCTCCAGCAGGGTGGCTGTGTGAACGCTCATGCGAACAGGGTTTACACACTGTGATCTCAGCGAAATATAAACTGAGCTGAGAGCGGTAGCGGGGCGGAGCCAGGCTGGGTGTGTTCGACGTATATGAACGTGTATGTCACACACGAGACAGGCACTGTTGACTGGAGTTCATTGTGCAAAGGGGGAGACGTTGAATGCATTCGCCCGTGCGACCACTCCTCAACAAACATGTAATCTGGAGTAACGGCAGATAAAATGGAGCGCCGCAGATGTGAGAGAAATGATGTTTACTTTGGCTTGTTAATATCCATGTTCTCTTCGATCTTCCGTCCTCTGTGTTGATAGCTCTCCATGTGGGTGGGCTTTCGGAACGGCGTGCCTGAATAACAAATATCAATACAACGAGGTTGGATAGCGGTGCTCAGCGGATAATGTGCGTGCGTGTGTGACTACCTGTATAGTGTCTAATATACACCCGTATGCTGTGTGTGTGTGTGTGTGTGTGTGTGTGTGTGTGTGTGTAAAACGAATCCACACATTAACTCAATGGTCGTTGTGTGAGAGTTCATACAAACAAACAAACACACACACTCCCATCATGCATGAATAAACCAAATATTCCCTTAAGCTCCCCAGCAGAAGATGCAGATGAATTGTCCCGTGAACTAAAAGTTCTGCCACGGTTTCATGCCAACAGCATTTCATGCGATCCCTCATTTGCTGCTGTGGAGAGACAGCGTCTAGCTGAACATAGTCGCTCTGTGCAGCTGAAACACCGTCCGTGCGTATTTTGCCTCGCCACCAGAGTATTGTCTCGCTCCGCAGGTATTGTAATTTACCGCCGGGATTTCTCCTCTATGGGATTACTTTAAGGTTTTCTTTGTCTCAGATTTGCACAGTTGGAAAGAAAAATCGGTTATCTAAGCAGTCGTGCTTTGTGGCTGTGAGAAAGGGATCACGATGATATTGGAGAAGCCCATGTATATGATGTGTATGACAGACAGTACTAACTTAGTGCATACTAGTATTTGTTTTGGGAGAAGTGTGTGATCCTTTGTGAGCCTTTGAGGTCAGTTCAGAGGTCGAATCATGTTTTGCACACGGCATATTTGGCACAAACATGAACACACATGCACACACAAAGTATAAATGCCACTGGCACTGCACAAGAGGAGACATTGTATCAGTTTATCTTTATGGGGATAATAACTCGTAGCCTTGCCAGTTTAATTTCGCCGTGAGAATCAGTCTGTAAAGCCTCGGAATCATTTTGAATGTGTCTGAGTAGCAACTGAGCTTTCCAATCAGCGTAGTGTTTATAGCTATATAGGTGTGGTTTTCCAGTCAGCGTCGCGTTTATAGCTATACGGGCTTGGTTTTCCAATCAGCGTCGTGTTTATAGCTCATTCATCCAATCAACTGCCAAGTATTTTTTTGAAAGTACAGCCATTCACAAACAGTTTAAACTTATGGCTCCCCAGATGAACTTGTGACAACAATTCTTCTGGCATGTCAGGTTAAATAACTCGCATGCTAATATGGAATTGCCAAAAAGCAAGCAAAACCAGAGATAGATGCTATTTAAAATCATTATTGCAGCTACCCTTGTATGCTGTGAACATTCTGGTTGGCTAGATATCTGAGAGATTAGCTGGCAGTCCAGCTATATGATCAGTGATGCCTTTTGTGTTTACTCCTCAATTAAAGGCAGGGTCAGTTAATATCGAGCGCTTGCTAACTTCAAGCTCAAATCAAACAATATCCGTCCACAGCGAAAGCACATGTAAAATAAATGAACAGAATAAGTAAATGGTCGGATTGAGGAAGGCCGGATAATGAGGCATTGCAGCAGCGTTTGAGACTCCGTAATTCCATATATGAAGCCTCCACAGTGTATAGGTGTGTGTGTGTGTGTGTGTGTGTGTGTGTGTGTGTGTGTGTGTGGGGTGGGGTGGGGGGGGTGGCTGGTATCCTTTAGCAAGATACATGACCCATACCTGCTCCTTGTAACTGTACCTGTTGTAGGTTGCTTAGGATTAAAGTGTCTACTAAACCATCGCGTCCCAACCCTGGCCCCGAGGACCCATTGCGCTTTAGATGTCGCACCTGCTCACATATTTGCAACGACTCATTCATTAGGATCAGGTGTGTTGGACATAGAACTATATTTAAAAACTGTGCTAAATTACCCATTTTAATTGTAACATCCGGTGGGCCAAGTTCACAGCGCTCTCTGTCGATATTAGCAACCAATCGGTGGAGGCCATCCATAACGCATGTTTTTGCGACGGGAATGTTATGTAATTTTGCATTTCAGTAAGCTAAGTTAGTTTACAGCGTATTGACATGCTCAAGCTGTCCATTCAATGTAACGTTGGCTGCTCGCTGCAGATTATGAGGAACTGGTTGTACTCTCACTCTCTCTCTGTGATATTTTTTAGCCTGTGTAAGGAACACACACAGCCCCCTTGGAAACCAGCGTATACAAATGCATAATGGATATTTAGATAGAACTCACTGTGGTTTATGTAAACAGAAATAGTTATTTCTATAAAACACATTCCGTATGCAGAATAGTACGCCATCAGCTTTGGCTAACACTGGAACAAGCTTTCAAATATGTGAGCGGCACACTTCACATATCTTCTCCAGCGCTCAAACGGCGTCAGAGCCAGCTGCCAGATAACACAGGCCAGGCCTCTCGCAGTGTTTACCCCGCCGCATTCAAGGCGTAGTGCTACACCGCTGTCATTTCCCGTGTGAACGCCGTGCGTGTAATTGGCGAGGCGGGCTGACCCGCTCCGCAGGGAGGTGGGGAGATGTGGGGGAGCCGCATCAAAAAAGGTGATTCTTGATTCTTTGTTGCCCGGCGGCGTTAAACACACGTAACAAAACGCCCCCGCGAGGTGCACGCACCCCCGGTCCTGCTCTCTCCCTCTCTGCCTCCCCGCCCTCGCTATTGTGCTGTTATCATCTGGGCTGTGTTCCCTGCTCGTCCGCCCCGCCGCTTCCCCTCGTCGTTGCCACGGCGTCTGTGGAATGCTAAGAGGCCCTGGCATGGTAGGCTCCACGCACGCACGAACACACGCACACACGCACGCACGCACGCACATGCACGCACACACGCACGGGCCAGGGACGATGGCCGGCATGTTAAAGAGAGACCTCCTTCCTTTTCTAATGGACTCGTGCGCGTGAAAGTGTGCACGCGAAGGAGGTGGGGGCGTGCGAGGGGGAGGGGGGTGTTAAATGAGGCGGAGGAAGATGACGGGGGAAGGCTGAAGACCCCCGCTGGGCTCGGAAAGGCACCAGATTTGGGGCACCGCATCAATGTTTTAAATCCTGAGGTCTGCAGCTACTTTGCTGTGCAGGGAATTACCCTTAAAACGGAGAAAGAAATGCTAAATGGTTTATTAAAGTGTGCAGAACAATAAAGTGAAATTAATTAACTATAATATTAAAGCGAATGAGAACATGAAGAATATAAAATATACAAACAGCTAATAAATCTTGCTGTACAAATATGTAATACAAATGAACAAAGGTTAACTAGAAATTAAAATGAAGGTTCAAAGTTTATGATAATAACTGAAATTAAATTAAGATGATGGACCGCAGGACACAATAAAAATTCCCCTTACAACTAAAAAGGTCATAGCAATTCATAACAGAATACTAGATACTAAAAAGAGAACATTTAGTAATGATAAAACCTTTATGGCCATCGGGCATTCCATGGCCGCAAACCAATTTGTATGAACCATATATTATCCAGAGTGAGTATATCAAATAAATCTACTGAAAATAAGCTTTTCCAATCACTTGCAGTGCCACTGCAGTCCTAATCAATGTGCGAGCTTTGTATGTCTCATTACACAGCCATGCAAACGATTTTTTTTTTTTTGCTTGCTAGGCAAACAACAGGTGTTTGAATTCTAAAAGCAGGTGCTGGCAATCACATGAAAGATGAATTTACAAAGCAGAATTCTTTTTTTCTCTGGACTAGTGCTAAAATGTTAGTTTTGCGAAGGAACCAAACTCATTAAAAGCAGAAAAAGGTCGCTCTACCTTGAATAATTTACTTTGATCCAAAACCACTTCTGATCAGAAAAGCTATTTATATCTACTGTACTGTGTGTATCAAGTGCTGAAGAGAGAACAGAAGATACTGGAATCAGCCCTGCGGTGAATGCCAGTAGTAAAATCGTGTGCTCTCACTTTACTGTACAAACACACTCATTTGTTATTTGGCAGATGCTTTTATCCAAGGTGACTTGGACCTCGTCCACGCATACCCAGGTACATTTGAAAAAAGGGATTTTCCTCCTTTGTATATGAAAGAAAAGTCCCATCCACAGAAGCACTGTCTGCGAGACCCCAGAGCCAACACAAAAAGACATACTTAATCAGCTTGATATTCCAGAAGTACGTATACATTACTTCTGGTCGGGATCTCGGAGACCTCAACTAGAAAACAGTGTGGGGGCAGCATGGTCTATTGGTCTGTGTGTTGGGCTGGTTGGTTGCATGGCAGTAATCACCATCGGTGTGTGAATGTGTGTATGAATGGGTGAATGTGAGGCAACATATTGTAAAGCGCTTTGGATAAAAGCACTATATAAATGCAGTCCATTTACCAAATTTATAAGTGTTAAATGTTAATTTCCCCCCACAATGCACATCTATTCTTGATGTTATACAGTGTTATATACGTGCTGTGAAGCTGAATTTAACAGATAGATATAACAAACAGAGAGATATAATAACAGATAATGTTCTTTTGATGCCCCACACAACATGTCAACCCCAGGGATGCATTTGGGGGACAAAGCATTATGATACTTTTCACTATTGTTTGCTTTGGTTTTAACAATGATAAGTAGAAATAGATCTTAAGATGATGATAATTTTGTATTTATTTTTTTTTATCTCAAAAGTGGGGGGATGGCTTTGTTCTTTATGGAACCAGGAAAGATGTATCCCCCCCCCGCGCCCCTGTATACCAGTGAAAGTGATGAGGATGTTATGAAGTTGAAGATAGTGTGTTGGACCCTGAGCATGAGGATACCTCCTCTTATGAGAGCGATTCCTTCTAAGCTGACCCCGCAGTGCATCTCAGTCCCAACCAGAGCCTATTGTCCAGCCAGTCGAAATGACACAGCTCCAAACATGTGAAACTCTCCCCTGCTGAAAGGCCCAGCTACAATATACAATCAATGTGATTCCTAGTCCCGCCTGATATAACACCAGCCGTGTCACAGACATCTGCTTTTGAGCAGTTAATTTCACAACCAGTGTAAAACATGATTTTGTAAAGAGTAATCTGTACAGAACATGAGGGTTAAAAAAGTAAATCTCTATCCACGTGAAAACGCAACAGCATCATGCTTCAAGCGCTGTCGAGAAAAATGCCTCAAGTCTCAAGCTGACACTGCAAGCCAAGAACTCTGTCATCCCTGTTTACACATGAATACGGAAAACTGAGTTTTGAAAGTTCGTCACCCTGCAAGGAATTTTGCAAAAACTCCATCTTCAGAGATGTTAAACCTTTGCGTGCGGAAAAAGAAAATCAGAAAATTACCTGTGTGCGTGTGGAATAGGCTTTACACTGAAAGTATTACTCGGAGCAAGCATCTTGCTCAAAGCCTACATATATGCCAATTCTGGAGCTAACTCCACAACCTGCCACTAAAGACAATCCTGCTGATGACAGCAGCTGAAATACCACACCAGAGACACAATATAGAGGAGACACGCCACTTGTAGAAATGTGAATGGAGCTCTATGGGATAATTCTGACATGCAAATATGGCAGTTGGAGGAACATATCCTAATAATAACACATAACATAATACAAAAGAGTCAATCGTCTGCTTTATAACTGCCAAGCATGAACCTATTTAACCAATCATATAGAGTTGCATTGACGTATGCCGCCTGCCTGTACCGTGTTCCTAAATAACTTGCCCGGGGCGTTTCAAAGATGGCTGCCGAGTGGCGAGACTTGCCTAGAAGGACTGACCACACTGCCTGGAACACAGAAGACAAATGGCAATTATTAGGAAGGGGAAGCCGTGGGCAAATGTACACCTGACAACGGGGGGGGGGGTTCTTTAACTTTTTCATAGGGGCTTCCAGCAGTCAGAATATTGACAGCTTTGAAAAACATGGATTGCTGCGTCTCCTGACCAATTTGAGGAATCTTTATCCTCTGCATATTTAAACGTATCACAGCGCTGATAGGATACATGCACATCCATTCCATCTGACAACGCTAAGGTCCCATTAATAGATGCAATTTCATTTCAATCAGCATATGACTGTGCGTTGTATGGGTATCTGACTATCTCCTGTTTGCATTCGGATCAGGTCTCAGATGGCTGCTTGATCCAGAGCACATCCTCTCAAATTAAAGGCACGGTTGGTAATTTTCGAGAACACTTGAGAACATTGTGACACAAAGCGCAGCACTACGACTTTGTTGATACGAGCGGTGTTCGCCACTTTGGTTATGTTCGTATGTGTGGCACCTGTGTAGAATCATATTATTATTATTTTTCTCAACACGCACAGGCAGCGGTTTGTGCTGGAGTCGGCTATTGTAAACTACTAACGACGTTTGTTATATTCAACCAGCATCTCCTCGTGGTCTGGCATAGTTGCCCGTTCTGAGTGCTCCGAAAGAATACTCAAGGTGTTACACTAACAGAGGTGCTGCAGACCGCACCACACAACACTGCCCCAGCCTTGGCAATGTTTGTCGAATATCGGTGGCAGAGCTTCTGAGGGTGCCGCACTGAAGGGGCAGGTGTTTTTGTTTTGATCAAGTTCAAACAGGAGACCACCAAGTTGTGTGTGTGTGTGTGTGTGTGTGTGTGTGTGGGAGGGGGGGGGGGGCTATTAAAGTTGCTGTGGCAACACAGCATGAGGGAGGCCTTTTAAGGCAACAGGCGTTGTTAAGATATACAGCGCCCCCTGTGGACGAACACACACATGCGCACGCGCGCACGGACCCCTCCATATACTCACACCAAAATGAGCAGATGCCAACTTTATCTAAATGCAATCACAGCAAACACAATTTGCATATCTTTCTCTCTCTCTCTCTCTCTCTCTCTCTGTCTGTCTCCCTGCCTCTCCCATATAAAGACCCCCATGACAGGCATCCCAGGTGGGTAGCAACGCTGTAATCCTCTTTTCCATCTCTAAGCATCCACCCGCTGGGGGGGAGAGAGGGAGAGAGTGAGAGAGAGGGGCTATTTGCATAGTGCATGCACATGTGAGCATTGATTTAATGGCCCCTCTCCTTGCCACCCAGGTGTCATCCTGGACAAGGGGGAGGGGGGTGGGAAGGAGAGAGAGAGAGAGAGAGAGAGAGAGAGAGCTTGCTGACTGATGATGCATGCAGTGTCTGTGCTTAACCTCATTCGTACACATTCACGCAGACCTGGGCAAAGTCAGGCCCTGGGGGCTGGTTGCGGCCCTTTGAGAAATTCTACCCGGCCCGTTCGATACATCAAACATAAAAAATAAAAAAAAATACAACATAAAATTACTTGACGAGCGCCGCAGAATGTTACTTTATTTACTGAAAATGGTGTTGCATATGAATAGCCTATTATGCAAGTTAACACAGTTAGCTATTTTTGTGTTTTATTTTAAAATGTTTTAGCATGTTTTTTTTTTAAAGTGGCCTTCAATGTGGCCCCCAAGTGAAAATAATTGCCAACCCCTGCATTCATGTGTCCACAAAGACAGCTGCGGAAAACATGAAGAGTTTATTATATTTATTTTTTAGTTTATTAATATAAAAATACATGTATTAAATGTATGTAATGTAATAAATACATATAACATGTAAGTTAAAAACACAAACAATAAACAAAGCAAAAAATCTGAGTCCTGAAACTGTGATGTTGGGTTTGAGGAGGATACGGCAACGAGTCCACTGCCTATTCCCGTGCATTCTCAAGCTATAACAATTATTCAAAAACTTAGCGATGACAGTGTTTTGACAAACACTGTTTGGGTGTAACAGTTACCTTGGACCTCATGGTTTACCTAATGGTTCTCATGTATGCAGTCTCTGAGATGCGTCAATTTGTCCATGTTCGTCAAGAAATTAGGACAAGGAGCGGTGCTTGATGCTGTTTCATCCTAGAAAACTTTCATGATCTTTCATTAACCATCATCTAACTCTACTCTGCCCCCTCTGGCCAATAAGAGCACAGCACACCTTCTGAAATAGAAAGGTCTGCTAACATCCCTGTCTCTCCGCTAACCTTGTTTTCCAGCGACCTTGGCATGGGTTTCAGCTGCGTGTTTCCACCGCGGGATCTCAGCGCAGACTACAGCGTGCCCAGATTACCGACCACCACCTCACGTGGCGCTTTAATAATGAAGCTACGGATGAGATTTCAACAGTCGATTGGTGTGATCAAAAATGATGTGGAAACGGGCAAAACTGTAAATGTCAATATTATTCTAATTATTGTTATTATTGAGTTATGAAGTGCTTCATGCTCAGTAGACTAAAGCGCGTGGAGCATTTATCATCTGACACAGGTTTGACATTGAAAAGGGGGGTTCGTTTGCGTTCCAGCTCTCCTGGCGAAGCAATTATAGTGGTTGTTTTTGCTCCCAGAGGTAAAGACAGATTCAGATTAATCATCTTTAATAGGCAAACGTAAAGGTTAGTCCTTATCCGCCTGGACATTGTCCATGCGTAGGACACAAACTTACTGTACGTTCTACTAGCTCATGTCATCAGGAAAATAAATATGTCTATTATGTGCGCTTTTCTTTTGTGGCGAGAGGTATTTATCAACGTATTAGTT
Organism: Amblyopsis rosae; assembly: GCA_025399935.1. Classification (NCBI taxonomy): domain Eukaryota; kingdom Metazoa; phylum Chordata; class Actinopteri; order Percopsiformes; family Amblyopsidae; genus Amblyopsis; species Amblyopsis rosae. Next base: position 9,972 of record JAODTR010006079.1, read on the forward strand.
GCTTGTTATGAACCAGAATCAACTTTAAAGACAAATAAACTACCGTGGCGGTGTGCTGGTTTCATTCCAACATCGACCTTCCTGCTGCCAATGTGCCCATGAGCAAGAAGCAGAGCTCTAGGTTCTGCTTCAGTGCAATGTGCAGTGGCACTTGAGACACCAATCGGATGCGTCTGAGTCTATATAACTATATTCAGCGACGTTGTGTACGTATGTGAGTGCTGGTTGGAACATTTTCTCGTTTATATATTCCCTTTTTGCCCACTAACTCCAATAAAGTGTCATCTCTGCGGTTCATACCTCAAAACCGATCACGTCTTCATCAAAACAAAATGATGGCTGTGGCAGTTCCACATCAAAAACCACAGGTCATCAAACTAAATCGAATAAAAACATTTCAATAAAACCAAATGTCATTGGTGCTGCCATGGGACCGATAGGCTATATACTGTATCTTGTTGTATATCAAGCCGGTCTTTGTTGATTGCGTTGCAGGGAAAGAAATGCTATTCTACTGGATCCATTCTCAGCACACGCGTACACACACGCACACATGCACACGCGTACACACACGCACACTTGCACACGCGTACACACACGCACACTTGCACACGCGTATACACACGCACGCACGCACACGCGTACACACATGCACACGCGTATACACACGCACGCACGCACACGCACACCGTTTCCATTAGATGCATGTGCAGGGCTGATGTGATGCTCGTCGGTGGGTGGGGTGGGGTGGGGGGGGGGGGGCTGTGACAGCACCACTTCCTGGTGTGACAGAGACAGGATGGAGCCCGTCATCGCTCCATGATTGACAGGGAAGCTGCGGGAGAGAGTGTGTGTGTGTGTGTGTTGGGGGGGAACTGGGTCGAGGTGTGATTGGGGTGACAGCTTTTTGTGTAAAGCTCTCTCTCTCTCTCTCTCTCTCTCAGTCTGTCTCTCTCTCTCTCTCTCTCTCTCTCTCTCTCGCTCTCTCTCGCTCTCTCTCTCTGTCTGTCTCTCTCTCG
>JAODTR010006081.1:0-2500 GCA_025399935.1 Amblyopsis rosae
GACAACACAGCCCTCAGGTTCATGGGGGCACCCAAACCTCTCCACCACGATAAGGTGATGGTTCCCGGAGAGGTGATTTGATCTGAGATCTAATAGAGTGCTACTGGTCCTGTGTTACCCTAATCAGTGTAGGTCCTTTGTCCACACTAAATAGCTTTTAAAGGAATATTTCTGTCTCCCCGCCCGAAAAAAAGACAAAACACACAAAAATAATAAGAAATGTCATAATTACTTATCTGGAATGCTGTCAGAAGTAAAGTGGCTGTCCGAGCTGGAACATCTCAAACCATTCCAGTAGTAGTAATAGTTTTTGTGTGAAATATTCCTTTAATCCTGCATAAAATTCTACTGTAGCTACTATATGATTAGCATTGTTACTACTTAAACTACCTATTATTTGTAACTAGTAGTAACTAGTTACTTATTTCTACTAGTTACTAGTTATAATTACCACTCCTTCAAAAATAAATTATTATACCTATTACTGGGTATTAAAAGTAATTAGTTACATTACTAGTTACATTACTATAATACTTTCACAATCACTACACTGCATCACCCCTTCTGAAAAATGACAACCTGTGTAGTCACCTTATTCCAGAATTGAATCCTCTTAATTGGAAGAAGAATTAACCTTAGCAGTCAACAATCAGCCAAAGTGAAAACATTGCAGCCTCTCAAACCAGATGATTGGACAGGCTGGTTCAATTAGCCTACCCTAAGTTTGCTAGGACGATAAATCTTGTTCTTGTAACGCAGTAATGCAGCATTACTTGGATTAGTAATAGTAATATTATTACCGTTTTGGAAATAGTAATTAGTTACACTACTAGCTACTAAAGAAAGTAATACTATTACAGTAACTAGCTACTGCCCAACAATAATGATTAAAAATAAAAAGCTTGAGAATGTACAGTCTCAAGCTTAAAAATGCACACACCCAAGCAAAGAAGAAATAACATCAGGTTTAACAGCAGGTTCCCTTTGTAAGAAAGGAGTTTTCTGCCCTCTTTTTCAGATATACGGATATAAATAATTCCCTACATATGACACACAAACGAAGGGAGTGCCACTACTGGTCATACACTATTCCTATGCATGCTGCATTTCCTTCCAGTCACCTTATTGGTTCCTCTTCAATATGGTCATCCAATCACATTAGACTGTGTGCAGACTCACAAATCCTGTGATTTTGCACCCAACAACTGTCCCTGTCATGTATTATGCTTTGCTTTGTTCTTTGCTCTAAATTGACTACGGAAATAAACGTAATATGTACCTATATCAATTAATTCACATTACAGTATGTGTGTGTATGTGTGTGATTGTGTATACTAGTATACATTGTGTATATACACACACACATGCATAAATGCAACATATAACATGCCTTTGTTGTTTTTAAAGTCATGATAGAGAGTAGAGTTATATGAAGTGATTGTGAATTATTAAGCAGGGTGAAATATGGGTCTAGAAAGTGAGAAGTGTGAGAGAGAAATAAAGACATCAAGAGAAAGAGAGTGAGAGTTGGGGGGAGGGGAAGTCTGGAAAAAAAATAGGTCAATGCCAGCATTGGATTCTCCTGGAGTGATTCTTTCTGAGACCAAGATGCACAAATGCCTTTATATGTGACCAAAAGGAGTTTGGACTCTGGGTAAATTTCTGGATCTCCTACAGTGGGTCCATTTTGTTGCAGCAGTTAGGGTGTGTCATCTAACCATTTCTTCATATGTACTGTTACCAGTGCTGACTGGAGCAAATTTGCAGCATTGCTCTGCAACTGCAAACTGAGAAGCAATAATCAACTAAGTTAACTATATCAGAAGTGGCTAGTTGGTTTACTGCAAGTACATTTCTTAAAATTAAAGTTCAATATCAGTTTCAGGGATCCAGCTCATGTTGTAAATGTTAAATTCCTGGTTGTATCGTTGGTGGTTTTTGTTTTGAACTATAATTTTATATTTTTAGACATGTTTTGTTTAATATTTAGCATTTACACTAAAAGTATTATCAATTTTGTGCTCGCTAATGAACCCAATATACCTACCTCATTACACGGCCATCCAGGACTTAATGACACAACTGCACTCTAGATGCACCTTTATCTGAACATACCGTTCACTCTGACAATACTTTAAATCATCATCATCATTATTTATGTATGTATGTATGTATGTAACTTCCTTGCACTTTGTAAATACTACTGCTAGCACTTCTGGTAAGATGCAATCTACAGTTTGTTGCTTTGTACTTTTGATGTGCAATGACAATAAAGTTGAATAAGAATTGAATAAGAATAAGAATAATACGAGAGGTGCACGAACATAGGACTATGTCGCACGTCATGACAAATAATCATCCAAACTGGCTTTATTGACCTTGTTAGAAATAATATACATGTACCTTAACACCAAGCAAATATTAAGAATCACATATTTTTTTGCGTTAAAGTAAATGCGCTGTTCAAAAATACTCTTTGAATGGGGTGTGTATTGTGATC
>JAODTR010006081.1:7500-10989 GCA_025399935.1 Amblyopsis rosae
ACATGCAGAATTGATTTTAAAGTCCTCCTCCTTACATATAAGGCCCTACATGAGATAGGACCAAGCTACATTGCTAAATCCCAGCACACTGCAGTCATTTTACACTGGAAAATTAAGAGTTTCCAGTAAGAGCAAAAAGAAAAATGGGGATGCAGCCTTTGTTAATTACTCCCCAAATCTATGGAACACACTACCTATAGCTAACAGGGATTCTTGCTCAGTAAATATCGTCAAAACATAAAAAAAAAAAAATAATCTATTCAAAACAGCCTTTATCTTGAAATTAGCCTCTGCACTGCTCACTACTACAACAAATTGTACACGTGTCTGTAATGTATCTTAATCTGTACACTTTGCAATTATGTTTTATTTTTTATATATTTTATATTTAATATCACTTCCCTTCTTCATGCTGAAGATTTGTTGCGAGTATCGCATGGGTACTGTATGCACTAAAAGCTGTAGGCTCTGCTAGCTCAGTAACACTATAGCGGAGTCACTCCATGTCACAGACATATTTATCTAGCGGTATATCTGTATATCTAACGTTATGAGTATTATGGGTCAGTGACGTAAAAGCATTTTAAATTAACGAACATGTAGAATTTGAAAATGTAAATATAAGTTGTTCCTAACTTCATTTGAATGGTCCTTGTTCATTTATAAAATCTCTCTTTCAACTAGTGCTGGGCGATATGGACCAAAAATCATATCACAATATATTTAGGTTGAATACCGATACATGATATATATCGGTATTTTCTGGGGGTTAAATGTTCAGGAGGAGAAAAAACAAGAAACCCAACGGAAATGTGATATATTTAATATTTTGTTTGACTTAATTGTAGTTGTACATGGTTAAACCCATAGCAGAGAGGTTGTGAATATTGCAGCTATAATGACAGTTTACTTAATCCACATTTGTTTTTGATTACCGGTACCTTGTAATACTAGCTGGCTACCTGTATCTGTTTGTCAGAAATTAAAATTGAGCATGTGACTCAGTATCTGCTCTCATTGGCTACTCTGAAAAAAGGTGCGAATATTATTGATACTATTGAAACTATTGATATAAACAATATTGTCTAATTTTAAATCTCTTTTGAAAACATACCTAGCCATACTTTCAACCAATACACATGTCTCTGTAAAGCAGTTTGAGCTGCAATTATTGTATATTGTAATATTGTATTGTAATAAGTGCTATACAAATAAAGATATTTATTATGTTATTATTTTAGTCTATGTTGCTTCCTGGTCCCATAGTAGTGCAGGTAGCAGTGGAGCTCTGCAGATGATACAGTAGGCTCAAGTGAGCCATTGTCCCTGGAGGTGGCAGCAGATCTGGACTGATCTTTTGAATTTCTTGAGCTGCCACGGTGGGTTGACCCACCTCTGTTATAGATTAGTCCAATGAGCATTTGGGTCACTTGCAGACTTAGGAGTTGGGTAATCGCAACTGTTGATGTAGAGATATAAGCGCAGACGAGAGACTACGAGGGTCTGAGACATGCTTCTCCAGTTTCACATGCTGCTTCCTGTATGTTAGGATCAAACAAGATCATGCGTAGGGTCCAAGGGAGTCCAGGTGCTGGAGAATGAAGTGGAGGATCATATAGACTGCATAAACGTATACGTGGGCCCAGCACGAAGCCAAAGGTCATCTGTTATCAGAACTGTCAGGGCAAAAGGTTTTAATGGCTACAGAAGCCATTAAAGCCTGTGATCCCTGATTTCATGGGGTTTGGGATGACGGTGGTGGCTTGAACAATGCAGGCACCCTGCAATCCTAAATGAAACTAATGTACTAATTTGAAGTTGTTTTGGATTAAAGCGTCTGCAAATGCTGTAAATGTACAGCGCATTTAAAGGGACCTATGCATATATTTTGAGAAGACACAATACGCCTTAAAAGCTGCGGTGGGACCGAAGAGTTGCAATGAGAGCTAGCTAAAAAAGAAAGAGAGCAAGACTTTGTAAATCAATTTGTAAACCCACCCCTCCTCTGGAGCCCAGACAGTAATTAGAAAATATATTATCAATCTTCTGCAGTCTAATTATTTTTATGTTGATAATGCACAAGCCAGCATTTATCTTCTTCAAATACCTAATATTGTTAGGGTACAGTATTTTATTTCCCCTCCACCTGGTCATCAGACATATGCTTAAATCATTGTGTACAATGTCCAATGAAGCACTTAGTGTTGTATTCACTTTATCGGGATAATATACTGTATCTGTAGTGAAGGTTTCTAGGCACGCAACCTAACATTTACTGTATCTTTTGTCTGTAAAATAATACTCCACCAGCTCACAATTGATGTTTACTATCTCAAAATGTGCCAACACGGATTCATTGACTTGTTTTCTCCAGTAGAAAATGTCAGGCTCAACATTCTGAAATTTCATCCATGCTGTGGTGGTGTTGTATAATGCCATATTGACAAATCCAAGCTAGATTTCAAGTCAAGTCAAGTTTGCTTATATAGCTCTTAATCACATTTCAGTCTCGACGGGCTGCACTGGCCCAGATTTCACATGGAAACAAATAATGCCCTGTACCGCAGGGGTTCTCAATCTTTTCAGCTCGTGACCCCCCAAAATAACAGTGTCAGAGACTCACAACCCCCGCTATCCCCAGAGGTGGTAGAAGACTAACAGCCATAATATTATTTGATAGTATTTTAATATAAGCTAGTAGCAGAATACATCAAAGTAATGTATAAACTGTAATATTACTAACAATTACATCTAAACTATTCCATTTAATAATTACATTTTTTTATTTCATTTCTGAAAATCACCTTATGACCCTGTCATGTGTCTCACGACCCCCAGTTTGATTCTACCATCAACCCCTCTCCCAAGAAAACAGGAAACAAAGTGAGAGGTTCACCCATAGAACATATGGGTTCAACCCTACCTGAACAGCTGCAATGTGTTGATTGAGCACTGACATTACCACCGCACATGTACAGTATATATGTTTCAGGCAGTCTTTTGTTGATTGACGCATTGAAGTGACTAGATGAGTAAGAGATATTAATATACCATAGTCTGCTTGCTGCAGGGTCTTTAATGCAGAGAGCTCAAGCGCTTTTAGCACTGCTACATTGAATACTAACATTGTCTCTGTGCAGTTTTAGCTATGTGCCACTGAGGGGCAGTATAGGAATGGTTTCATTGGAGGTTTTAAAAGGTAAATAGTGTGTGGGAATCAACGGGATAAACCCACAGACAATTGACCTGCTATTTTGTTATTTAGTTGGCGACATTGAGGGTTCTGTAAACATGACTGTTTGGCTTGCTTTCAGTGCATGTGGATCACCCCTAACATACTTTACAGGTGGCTTTTCAGGCCAGATAAAAAATGCCCGAACACATGCATTCACACACAAACACACACACACACGCACACACACACGCTCACACACACACACACACACACACACACACACACACACACACACACACACACACACACACACA
>JAODTR010006082.1:0-10989 GCA_025399935.1 Amblyopsis rosae
GGTCCCTTGCTGAAGCTGCTGCCCCCGCGACCCGACTCCGGATAAGCGGGAGAAGATGGATGGATGGATGGATGATATAATGGGTGCCCATGCGAAAAAAAAAAGTATACTTTAATTATAGATTTTATGTATAATTTTTAGAAAGTGTGTTAAATTGGCTCTACTTTAAGTTTATTTAGTGCACTTAAATACCATTTAAATACTACTTCTGTACAACTTTAGTGTACTGAAAATACACTTATGTTAATTTGAGACTTGTTTAGTACACTATAAGTGCACTATAGTATACTTATATTAGAATAGTTTAATTGCACATTTTTTATATTAAAAATGCCTTTGATACAAACTATTAACTTATTAAAACTACTACAAATTTATTAAAAGTGGTTATATATTATATTGTAAGTACACATTTACTATCTTTCCAGTGGCTTTATAAGTAACTTTAAATATATTATAGTTTGTTAGATAATGCACTTGAAGAACAATTTAATTATGCTGCCAGTGCTTTTAAACCCTACGTTAAATGTATTACAGTCTGCTAAATAGTATATTTAAGTACACTTTTATTATGTTATTAGTCCATGTAAAATAAACTTTAAATGTAATATAGTTAGCACGATAATATACTTAAAGTACACTTTTATTACATTACAAATGTCTTTTAAAAACAACTTAAAATGTATTACAGTTTGCGAGATAATACACTTGAAGTACACTAAAAATACTTTACATTAAACGGCATTGCTAGTGTTCATGCATAATAATCGTGAAACCGTGATTCTACAAAATTTCTAATCGTTGCATCCCTAGCTGCAACTACAGTTTGTTTCACAATTGAAAGTGTGCCATGCTAAGCTACCGTAGCCTATTGTTGCTTTGGTGAACATAGTTGAAAATCATACACAGCGTACGCTATAGCAACAGGGTAGGGGGTGTTCTGGAAAACTGAGGGAGGCACAGTTCAATAATAGTTACCGGTGGCGAATTCAAGGTATACCGGACCGGCATCGATTTAAATGTGAATGTACCCAACCACATGCATGGCCTTGCACATGCTTAGAACACGTGCTGTATTTGTGTTTGTGTGCTTAGTAGGACATCCACAGCCTGTCACAAGGACGTGTGTGAAGAAGAAACATATGGCTGGCATGCAGCGCTCTTAACAAGGCAGTGACAGTGCCCCTTCAGCCATTTGCACGCCACATGCAAAGCAGAGACGAAGCAAACATAGCTCTGCAGGTCCTCTGACGGGGGGCGGTGTGATTCGAATGAGCTCCCCTTGTGACGTACCGGGGGAACGTCTTAACGGCTTTGCTGAAATAACCTACATGTTTGCTGACATCCACAGCCCGAATGAATCTGACTGGGTTGTCAAATTTAAGCTTTTCATAATATTCCCTTTAATACATTATATGACCAATATCATCATGTTTGTATATCGAAATCACTATAGGAATGTTCTGCATACGGCTATAGATCTCAATTGTAAGTATACGATAACAATTTACCTATAAAGTCTACGCTTAAAAGAACACGGTTTACAATCGTAGAAACCTTCGATGTTCTTCGTACACAGTGACACGGCAGAGGATGGGTTGACTTGTTTCTTCAGAAATGTAGAGATGCTGGATACTTCCTACAGGTTAGGAATAGAATACAGAATGTAACAGATTAGTGTTTTTCAAGAGAACATGCATTATATGGCAATGATTAAAACATGGGCTCAAGTTGCGATAATGTACCTTGAGATATCTGAAGATGGTTTGCTGCTTCAGCAGAACTTATTTTCAGTTTTCTCTGGTCTCTTCAGGTTGAGGGAAGAAGTAGCAAACGCCATCCCATCCTGGAAACAAACATGCATGACAACATAAGATCCCCAACACTAAATATAGGAATGTCTACTTTGTCTACACAGACAATTAGTGGAGACTAGCCTACATTTCAAACATTTCTTGGAAATAGACACTTATTTTTGTTACTGTTGGCCTAGTTGCAGGATTTTTTTTAAACATGAAAAAAACCTTACTTTGATCAGTCCCTGGATAATTCCTGGATGTTATGGACAGGCACTTCCATAAATAGGATTTTTTTTTTTCCTTTACCCGTTACTGTATACATATAGTTACAGTATATGATTGTGTCATACTGAATCTCTACCGTTTGAAAGTGTTCATACATACAATATATTTTTCTATTACGTTTTCATTATTTATCAAATTTCAGCTAAATAGGATATTACAATAATTAGTTTTTCAACACTTTCTTCAAGACATAATGGTTAAATTGGTTGTTTGAATTACACACTCAATATATTTGTAATTATGCCCACATAAGGACTTCTGGGTCTACGCGTTTTTCCCTATGAGAAAAATGTATGAAATGTTCAATATTCTTCCCTACCACGGTCTGTGATTATTGCACACTTACAAGTTACCTCAATTTGCTGTGTACGGCTGTACGCATTTAGTACAACTTCAAATATTCTTAATAAAATATAATATAATAAAAATGTAAATATACATTTTCTAAATATACTAAAATTCATATATAGTATACATTTAATGGTACACTATAATACAACTTCAAATACACTTATAAAGTGCACTTTTAAAGTGCACTTTAAGTGTATTTGAATAAAAATGTATTGTAAAAAGCATTGTAAAAAATACACTTCAAGTTAAGTCAATAAAAAATGTCAGATTTAGTATCCTTTTTTAGTACACTATAATACAAATTACAATACAGTTATAATAAAGTGCATTTTTTGTAAGTATATTTAAATACAATTTAAGTTAAGTGTTATTATTGTACACTTGAATAAAGTGTTTAATTTTACTTGAAAGTAGTACACTTTTTAAAGCACCCTTAAATACAACTTGCAATATATTAAAATAAAGTATACTTATTTTTAGCACACTTAAAAAATCTACTTATTTAAAGTATACTTTTAAAAAATAAGTTTAATTTACTTTAAATTAAGGCATATAAATAATATACTTTTTGTATTTTGATTTTTAATATTCTAAAGTATATTACTTTTTTGCATCAGTGAACATCATTTGAAATTAAAAGTACAAACATAATAGATTCCTCTGCCTGCATGTGGCTGCAGAGAGAGAACATGTTGGACATTTGTGTTTAGATCCCAACTATTTTACTTTAGAGATCAGAATAGAAACATTTCTTTCACCCATTATGCGGTACAGATGTTATATTAAAGCTGCTCCTGACGTGAAGGTTCTATGAAATTATGACTGTGAGCTGAACCTGCGTTGAGTCTCAGGGAGATTTGCTTTTTCATTGTATGGCTCTGCATACCCGGGTCAGAACACTGACATTATCACAATGACTAATAGCGATGCGAAACCAGACTTAGCTTTTTCTTTCATAGACCGTGCTCTATGATCTACCTCTGCCTTGGTAACAATAGACACTTGTTTTATCCCTGAGCTACCCTTTCATGCACTGTAAAAAAAACACAGAAGGCATCCATAGGGGCTTTAAGCACCATCATTTGGTGAACTGCAATCTGTTGAAAGTGATGGAGGAGCCTGGTTCATTTGTGCATGTGTGCGGCTGACAGCCATAGCATGTAAAAGCTTCAGAGAAGTGCTAACCACAGTGGCAGACTATTATCATGTTACGGCTCGCTGTAAAGCGTCTCTCTCAAGCCCAGAGCTGTTTGTTTTTCGGCTGTTGTATTTATCGCTGCATGTATCGCTTTCACACAAGCGTGAACGCACGCACACACACACACATACACACACACACACAGGTGTTGAATTTATGGACTATAGCGGGTGTGCATTGTTAAATATACTAGCGTGCTTTTAAAATAATTGTACAATTGTACAAGCACACACACACACACACACAAATGCACATTTAGTTATGGTGTTTTGTTGCTATGGACAACTCTTGCGTTATTCCAATCAAAAAGGTACTGTAAGATTACAGCATCGTCCAATTATGCACATGTATAACGGCCTGGTCTTGGACACCTGCTGCTTCTCATTCCTGTGGTTTCACTCTCTCTTTTATGCCTACTGTTTAAGGAGATATGTTTGTTATTATATTATATACAGCAGACCAATTAATAATTAGGAATCAACAACCCATGCCATGCAAGAGACAAATGTTCTTAGATGAAAAAGCCTAGTTTGGAACGCCTACGTGGAAAGAAGTCTGTGATTTCTATGAATATCCCATTCATCACAATCAGAAACACATTTATCGGCAAGTTTACACGTAACATAACAATATCTTCCGGACTATATGTAGGAAGATGAAAAAAATATATAAACATTGCATTTATATTTTTCTTTCAGTTATCACTGTTTATACTGTGCCATCTCTTTTAGTCCAGAGAATATGCTAAAAGGAATGTATCATGGTGTGGTTGGTGCAGTAGCAAGTCACTATCGAAAGATGACAACATAATAGTAGTATAAATGTATAAAAGTACAATCCTAATGAATAGATTCAATGTAAATTAAACTAATATAAACAATATATAGTAACATAAACACATATACAGGAGCCTATATAATACAATAATCTAAAGTATTGTATAAAATATAAAGGAATATTTATTTATTTTTGTAGGTATGCTGTATACATTTTTTGCCAATGGTAAATCACGTTTTATCTGCGATTTATTATGAACATGCTGACATCAACATTTTATGAGGTATGTTGTCATGTAAAAGTGCACACACACACACTCGCGCAGGTGCGCATCTCATAACAGTTCATTTCTGTGTATATTATTAATATACATCTCTATTTTGCATCTGATCATTTGCATAATGCGGGGAAATGAATCACTCCAATGCACCACCCATCTTTAAGTTCATCTATCATGTGGTGGAAGCTAAAGGGATGTCTCAATGTACAGCACATAATGCATCAAAAGGACATCATCATTTTGGTGTCACGGTTATTATTGTTTAAAATACAAGCAGGTGAAATGTCCCATTAATTACTTTGCTCACAGGTTGACACCTGCTATGCAAAGTCACAGGTGAAAATGCGTGTTCAAATTCAGCTCTAAACTGGGCACATTTCTATAGTCTTCTAATGCAATATGTGTTAGACATGGAATATTTAATCAATGTTAAGAATGATATTGTTACTGTCAGATGTCACTGAAGGCAACCAGAGGATGATTACATTTCTGCTAAACCTAATTAACTGACAGGCAACGTACAGTATATTGTTGTTTTTGTGAAGCAGCAGCTTGTGCATAGATACATTTTCCATTAGCGCTGCAAAAGAAGGATGTGAAATCACCTGTGAACCTTGATGTACACGTCTTCCTGTCTGGCCTACATTACTATCAATCTCGTTAGTTGTTGCTGCTACTTAAAATATGCATCTTCTCATTCATGCCTGCAGATGGTTGGTTATTAGCAGCTTCAAAGATAGGGGACATTATTTCATATTTTCCATGATAGAAAACAAAGGTTCAAAAAAAATATCACATGTTGACCTCATGAAGTTTGGAACGAGAACCTTTCCAAAACAACAACTTCAGTACTTTAGTTAACCGGGAATGCCTGTCAGCACATCGTCCCTCATGTTCTGGTTGGCTTTTCATCTTACTGCACTCCATCTTACTCCACTAGATAGAAGATAAGCAGCTCATTTCACTTCCTTCATCCTCGCCTGGAAACATGGTTCCCAAGAGAGCCAAAGGGCAACCTAAACAACCCATCCATAACCTTGTCAGTTGCAATAGGGTCATACATCATCATGCTGGGGGAAGATTCTCGGCTGTTGGGGAGACGCTCAGTCCTCTTAAGTCATCTTTTATTGTCTTGTGGCAGAATGGAGGCCCCCGGTTCAATTCATAAATCAGGCAGTCGGCAGTAACACCAATTACGCTTCTAAAGCTGGAGGGTTGGTTAGGGGATTAGCTTTGAAGAAAGCTGATTGCTCAAGTGAGAGATCTGCCTGGCATTCATCTCATGCGTGTGTGTGCGTGTGTGTGTGTGTGTGTGTGTGTGTGTGTGCGTGCGTGCACGTGTGTTTGTGTGTGCGCGTTTAGTGCGAAATAAAAAGTACAATCAGTCTGGCGGGGCTTGGGCCGGTGTCAACAAGCACGCTCCTGCTGACAAATCCTGAGTAAGCACATCTCTTTCCCTTCCATCCACAGGCCATCCGCACAGCCCGCTAAACAAGGTCACGCTGACGCTGATTACCATCAGCGCGTGTGCGGTCGCCATGGTCTACGCCACGCAGAACGCCTGCCCCCTTACTGTCAGGGTGACCCTCCACGTGCCTGAACATTTCGTCGCAGATGGTGAGTGGTTACGCCGGTGTGATTAAAAGCCTCACTGGAACGCAGGGGCTTTAGCGGCCACTCTGGTAACATGATGCAACTACACTCTGGACGGTTTGAGTTAAAGCTGTTATCCATGATTATTATATTTCTATATTTATTTATTCACTATAATGCCACTGAGACATTTTTAAAACATCAATTTACCCATTGAGTTTGTTAATACTGACAATTTCTAGTCCTCAAATGTTCCCTCTTCAAGTGCTATGTGGGTTTTTTTGTGACACGGTTGGCCTTACGAGGAATGCTAAGTGCAATCACCGTGCTCCATGTGCCACCCAACCAACGCGGTGCGACTAATGCTGTTATCTGATGACAGGTGTAGATGGGATGAGCAGGCAAACATGTAAGCGAATGTAATCAAATATGTACTCACGGCATTTAAACACTCACTGCTCCAATTTGCCGGTTTAAAACTCCCCCGTGTACTGGCGGTGGGGGGGGTGCTTTGAGGCTCCACAGTATTGGCAGGATATCACGAGAGAGAGGGAGAGAGAGAGATATAGGTGGGGATAACGAGAGAGGAAGATGGAGAGAGGGAGAGAGAGGGAGAGAGAGAGAGTGAGAAGGAGAGAGAGGGGGAGAGAGAGAGAAAGGTGGGGATAATGAGAGAGGAAGATGGAGAGAGAGAGAGAGAGAGAGGGAGAGAGAGAGAGAAGGAGAGAGAGGGGGAGAGAGAGAGATGGGTGGGGATAACAAGAGAGAGGAAGATGGAGAGAGAGAGAGAGAGACAGATAGATAGAGATGTATATGGAGAGAGCGAGGGGGAGGAAGAGAGAGTGAGAGGTAGACATAGATGTATATAGGGAGATAGATGTAGAGAGAGCGAGAGATGGAAATGGAGAGAAAGATGGGGAGATATAGAGAGAGAGAGATGCATCATGGGAACACTACCGGCAGAAGGTAGAAAGTGTTGCGTAAATGGAGAGATTATGAAGAGGCGGGGCAGTTTAACAGGACGAGTCATCTCCCGTTGCTATGCCGCCGCACTGCCAAGTTGCCATGTGCTCTGGGCCTCGCCACGCCACGTGCCACGTTCATGTCTTGTGTGCTTGCATGTTACTAATGGCAACAAAGCTGAGCGTGACACGTGATGATTTGCTTCTGACTGCACACGGTACACACAGCCCCTTTACATCAGTGCAACAACTACAATGACTTCATCTGTCATGTTTAGCCTCAACAAGGGATAACGTGTTTATAGTGAATGAAGACATAGCTTTGTTCTGGGCGCGGTGCGTCTCAGCGAGCCTTACTGTGCCTCTGTGTGCTGTTTGTAAAGCCCTATTGCATTTATCTAACCCAGTTTGCCCAGGACGTCTCACCAATATGTACATTATTAGTCTTAATTGCGTCTTTACATGCAGGCTAATTTGCGGTGGGAACTACATGCTCCATCACCTCCCCGGTCTGGCTGTTGAGTGCACGTTGTCCCACGTTCTTCCGCAGGGAGTAGTTTTGTGGTGAGCACGGGCAGCTTTCTGGACGTGTCCAACTGGCTGAACCCGGCGAAGCTGACACTGTACTACCAGACCAACACGTCCAGCCAGTGGGTCAGGGACTACTGCAGCCAGCGGGCCACAGAGCCCTGCGAGCAGCTCTGCGACCAGGACACAGGTGAGGCCTTCCACTCAGCCAGAGATCTTACAGGCAGGCCTGGCCACTAGGTAGCCATCTTGGTGAGGTCAACGTCCTTACATGCATGTTTGGACATTTGGCAGCCATCTTGGTAAGGTCAAAGTTATTACAGGCAGGTCTGGCCACTCTGCAGCCATATTGGTAAGGTCAAAGGCCTTATAGGCATGCCTGGCCACATACATTAGTGTGGGGGGGGGGGCATTTATGCACTTTCAGTGATCATGGGGACATACAGTATAAACTGTTGGAAACCCTGCTCATCCCTCTCTGAGCGAAGGCTCCACCCCTTAAAGTCTTTTAAATCAGTCTTCACGCAAAGGAAACTAAATTGCCACTCCAAATTCGCTCCATAAATTTTTGTTAAGTAATAATTCCAAACTCAAAAATGTGGTTGTACCCTGTAAGATGTTTTTTATTAAAATGTAACCAAACCATACAGCCTAATGTTACAGTATGCAATGGATGAGAATACAGTTTATAATTTCAGTCAGACTATAGTCTGCCTTTTAACGAAAATGTAGGCCTATAGACTACTCAGGTAGGCTAGCCTATAGGATTGTAGCTTATTATGAAAATGTGTATGCCTACATAAATAGGCTATAAATCAAATAGGCATAGAAGCATTTCCGATACGCTATCTGATGCCAAAGAAATCAAGTGCTTAGTATTTTATAGGCTTACACAGTTTGTCTAATCTCTTAAAATAACATTGTTAATTTATCATTCTTAATACTGAATAATAGAAAGTAGATCAGTTAAAAATAACAAACACAGTCCATATCATATAGCCTATAAACATGCTGCCAAAATACAAATATTTTTTTCAATGAACATAAATAATGCAAATCACTTGCTTTGAAATGTTAAAGGATCAGTGTATAAATGCATGCCAATAACGTAAGGTTTAAGATGGGAAAGGCCATTGCCCATTTTGGTTTCAAAATATAAAATAAAAATATTACCTGAAATTATATGACAACATTTGTTGTGCAAAACGTCTGTCTATAATAATACTATCTTGGAATTCACTTTCAGAAGCAGGAGTTTGGCCAAAGTCAGTGGCTTCATGTTCATTCAGTTCTGCCTGCAGTACAGGCCTGCAGCAGAGAAAACCCTCTCCACACTTGTTGAGCCACTGGGGATGCTCAACACCATTCTGGATAACTGTGCCAAGCGGGGCAGTCATGGGTTTTTGTCCTTCCATTAGGCTAAATCGTCCTCGTCTCTATTTCTTCGTCATTGCTGTGAGGTACTTCTCTACTTCCCCGTTTGTGTCCAGCAGCGAGGGACGTTGCTGCTGTGTGACGTAAGAGCTGAACATGCGATGTCTTAAGGACTTCGCATGGGACTGGGTTAGGCGTAGGTGATTCTGATGCTGCAGTTGCACCTCAAAGTGCCTCTGTCTCCTTAACAAGGAGCTCACGTAATCTCTCCAAGCTGGTTAGGCACCAGATCATCCGTTATCAACCACTCGGTTTTACAAGATGCTTGACTTTATAGTACCACACATAACAACTGTAAACATTCTCTGAGTGTTTCTGCAAATGCAGCTATGTCTGTCGGTTGAGACATGGTAGACTAAATGTTCTTCATTTCCAAAAACGCAGGGAGAATCATGCCAAGATTCCCTAATTCTATTTGCATGTGTTCGTATGTCCACCAGAACCTGAAGCCGATGCACTTCGTTGAGATTGAGTTAAGCATCATCGAAGGACAACCTCTTTTGCCATAATGGGTCTCCTTCAAAAAATCTTCAACACAAGCTCAATCATGCGTAATTGTCTGTCCCATCGCGCCATGCAAGCTGTGGTCGGACACACTCCCTACTTTTTCAGTGTTCAATGTACTCTTCCAAACACTTTGAGCAAGTTTCCCCACTTTCTATATGAGTACACTAAAGCCCCATCATGCATGTTAAGTGCATCCTTTATTGCGAGCTGAAGCATGTGAATTGGGCATCGTAAATTGAGATATGACACAGTGATATCCTGGTTTAACGTCGTCTCTATATTGTTTGCAATATGCTCAGTTTGGAACTGTGAGAGCACAGGTGGTGCGCTATCTCGCTCTGTGTCAGAGTGCTCCTCTTCAGCATTACTGGTCTCCCCAAAACCAGGTGGATCGAAGGCCTTGACCATGTTGACTCTCTTCTTAGCAAGGCGTGTAGCCTGGATTGGCTGGGCATTTCCAATCCCATTCTCTGCTGGTTAAGGGTTCATAGTCCATATAAACTATTAATAATAATAATAATATTAATAATATTCCAATTCCTTCTTTCTTACCCGCGACACTGCTGGTCTTTACGTGCAGAAAAGTAGTCCTCGACTGTATGTTTCTCCCAGAACTCTTCTTATTGCAGTCTTTCGCTACAATATATTGAGTATGTATAACTTAACTTAATTTAGCAGACTAATATCATAAAAACAACCCCATTGCCACAACAGCACAACTATCTAATTTAAACTAAAAACATTGTTGCCTAATATTTTCTGTTACAAGCTAGTGCTACTTACATAATATTAGCATGTGCTAACAGAGCGACATGTCTTTTCATATTTCCTAATGAATCTTTAGTTGTAGTTATTACATCACCTCTCCTGTTGTTGCTTCTCCATATTCCTGTAAGTGACCTTATTTTTGCATCTGTGGGTTTTATCTTTATTAAAGCATTTCGTGAACTCCATGATACTGAAAGCAAACTGTTTACACTATTATCAAAAATGCATGATGGGGTGAGATGCCCCCGACCTCTTGACCGGCTGCATGCCACTCGGAGCAGCACTTGATTGATTGAGCGATAGACTGGCCTCGCTCCAGTCAAATATGGATCGCTCTGCTCACATACTCAAAATGATCTAAGCAGCATGTCAAGTCAAGTCAAGTCAATTTTATTTATACAGCCCTTAATCACATTGCAGTCTCAAAGTGCTTTACAACCTACATTTCACATGGAAACAAACAACACCCCCTTAACCTGCTCCTCCCCCTGGGCAAGGAAAAACTTC
>JAODTR010006083.1:0-10986 GCA_025399935.1 Amblyopsis rosae
TATATATCAGCACTGAATGTAGGATTTTATACCTATACATTTATTGTAATTTCTTAGAAATGTCACACACCTTTCAATCTTAAAGCTATCCTTTTAACAGTGGGTTTGAAAATACATGTTCAATTTGTTATCCTGACTTGTGGGCTTAGGATGAAAGACAGCATACAGTATCCTGCTAATATAACACCCTTCACTTCTTTGACATACTGTACTATAAAAGGTACATTATGCCACCTGCTTCATAAATGTAGCTGCACTGCTCTCAGTTGCTCCAAGTGCTGTAACTAACTGTGCTAAAAAAATGACACTGACATGATAAGTATGAAAATGATAATTACATTAAAATACCACAATCAACACTAATATTTACCAGAATGGCTGGAGGTTGGCCTGAGACATACATTATGTCAAGGTGTTGATAAAGTGATATGGACAAATTTAAAAGCTGTTACTGTGGATAAATGTCTGTATTTAAACTGGATTTTTGAGAAATTCACTGAAATAGATAGGCATCATTGGAGTGGGTTCAACATGAGGTCTGTGGACATTATTGAGGACTTGGTAACTCTGCCCCTGAACTGCATAGAAGTGTGATGTGTGAAAATGGAAACACGATGTAAGCTGGATAACACCAGTGCTGCATTAGAAGTCTCTTGAGAGGGACTTCACATATGGCCGTACAAAGCACCAGCCCTTATCTAACACCTAAGTGTATTCATTCCTACAAAGAGTTTGGCCTAGTCCCGGGCCCCGGCTAATTTTAAAAAGGGAGAATGCCTAGTTGCTCACGCTTCTCTCTACTCCTCCCTCACTACACCTTTCATAGGCATGTGCTGTTCTCTATCCCAACAGCAGCAACCCACATTTTTACGAACAGTTGTGATTTAAACAAACAGTAATCTGGGGAAGAAATTATGGGATCTGGAATGGTGCTATATAACACAATTGAGGAGTATACCTTTAAGAGAAATGCATAACAGTGTGACTCCAGCAGACACCATTTTATCCCCTAACTTCCCTACTTCCCTAAGGACACTAACAGGCAGGTGGCTGTGCCATGTAATTAGTGCAAGGTAACATAAAATTAAAATAAAAAATAAAATAATACACATTCTGTAACCTTTGCAGATTTGAAGAGAATACAGGGTGCAGATCACAGTGGCATCTAAAATGTTGTGCACCATTGTTTTTTGTACATCTTGCTCAAGGATACGTACAGGTACACGTACACCAAATACAAGGCTCAAACTAAATGCATTCTGGTTGGGAATCAAACACCCAGACCCGTCTTTACTTCAAATTGATTGTAGCGTGTCAATGTCGGGCTCACTTACAGATAAACATGGGTGAACAACATTTTGGTTTTTGTTTATACATTGTTTTTTCTCAAGGGCAAAATGAAAGCAGGAAAAATGCTCTAATATAAAACATCTTATACATTTTTGACTAAAAAGTTATACTGATGTCAACATACGTATGTTGTACTTTACTGTATGATGTACATTATCCATACGTTTAATATATGATTTCCCGCACAAAACTAGAGCTAAAATCCGAAGTGTTATTTGGTAACTACAGTTCATTGTATTTTTCTTTCTTCTGATCTTTTTTTTTGTATTATAGAAAATATAAAAAAAGTCAAATGTTATCTGTAGGCTACATGTATCACATTTGGACTGCTTTTTGTTGTTTATGTCCCTCAGGCAATCTATGGTGATGTTTACACACTGTAGAATGATCCCTGGTAGAGCAGAGAGGTCAGGATTAGTTTGACTGTCGCTTGGCCTGTTGCACCCTTTGTCTATGTGGCCTATAGCTCACAGTGAGAGGGACTAATGCGTTATCCCTTTGCACACCAATAATGGTGCCGATTTGCACTCAGACACCCACCCACCCATGTGCCTTGCCTGGACTCTGGGGAGTTCGCTCCTGTGGGGGGTGGGCGTCAGCTCTTCTTAGTTGCCTATAGCCCCAATAAATGCGTACACACACACACACACACACAGTACATACCCTATTAGCAGGCCTTTGTCACACTCCAGGCTACAGGTTTGTAATCTATGTACCTTGGAAGTACGTATATGGTGGTGTGTTGGGGGTGCTTTGGAGGGGAAGGGCCTCCAGGGACAGAACAGCTTATAGAGACTATAGGGCAATGAACACTTTGTTGGCCCTGCCCTCATCTGTTCAGTCAATGTTGAGAAATGATTTAGCCTTCTGCTTACTTATTAACTGGCCCTCCATGAAAATAACCCTACAGCATAATAGAAGAACAGGCCATACATCTTGGGACCATCTGAAAGAAATGACCCATTGTTTTAACCAAACAAATTAAGCAAGGAGAAGACTAAATATATTTTATGCATGCATTATTTATTTCACTGTTTATAATGTAATAAAGTATTATTATACACTTTTAAAACATGAATAATAATAAATATGAACATTCATTACAAGGTTCAGTTTAAATTAGTGGAACATCCAATAAAGACTTAGATAGGCACTTGTGAACAGTAATATATATATATATAGACACACACACACACACACTTTTAATACATGAATAATACTGGTAATAAATATGAACATTCATTACAAGGTTCAGTTTAGTGGAACTTTCAATAAAGATGCACTGTAGATGGGCGCTTGTGAACAGTAAAACACCAGGCTTCCGGCATTATAATCATTATAGGCTATGCTGTTATACAATTACAAAATCTTTTAAACATTCTACTTCTGAAGTGGTGTGCAGTCATCTGCACAGTCTAGGCCTGCATCACAAAGACGCAACAGCTGCAGTAACAGAACAAGGCTTTCTCTAAAAACACAAAAGACCTTCGACCCCTGCAACTCCATCAGTGTCTGAGAAGGAGCTGTGGTCTTCTAGGAACAGATAAGAATAATTACAATGAAGGATCTGAGACATCTGCCTCGCTACTAAACATTAAAATGCAAATCACATTACCACAGCGTTGCGCACCATGCGAGGCTGGGCTGCTGCTGCCACTGCAAGTGTTGCAGCAAGAGGATCAAAGTTTGTTTTTGTGTTTTGTACGACGGACATAATATAGCCTACTTTGATGAATACATACAATCTTGAATTAACAAAATTAGTAATAGACTAGAACACTAGAGAGCCATATCCAGTAAGATGCAATCCGGGTATAAGCAAATAATACAGGTTAATTATCGGGGTTACATGCCTTTGAGTAGACACCCAAAAGTGCTTGAAATGCGAACAATAACATATGTCCTTATGCCCTTGCGATGATATGAACGAAAATCGAATGAAATGTGCTTCCTTACTGTGCCAGCATACAAACATAACCATTTTCACAAGTGTGAAAAGACGATATTAAAACGTGTCGCCAGGCTGGATGTTTTGTAACATCCTTGCTGGTTATACTATATGAATTCAAAAATGTATTCAATGAAGATGATTTAAGTGCACTCACCTTGTTGGCATTCCAGTCGTATGTTCGAAAACGTTCATCCAGTTTCACCCACAAATCCCACCATTAGGATAAACATCGATAAGTAAACGATCTATTAAAATTGTCTTCAAATATTTTAGAAAAATATGTATTTCCTTTTTCAGTGAATGGATATTCACAGCGTTTTGTCGTTCCTGTACGGAATTCGAGGCGAATCCCACGAATTGTAGAGCAGCATGGTGCGGTCTACAGACATCCAAGTGGCACCTGCAGTCCACGAACAAATATTACGTGCGTTCCACTGCTCCTCCTCTAAAAAAAATGACAACACCTGGCGCTGTCCAGACTAGTCATCTGATTCCTGACCACGCTATTGGCTGAGCGATGGTGTATGTCATCCTCGGCCAAGCAGAGCACCATCTGTTCAAGGATTGTTGTGATGCGAACAAAGGGAGACGCAGGGCGGCACAGTAGGGCAGCGTGGGCCATGGGCGTGGAGGATAGTGCGAGAAGTGGTGACTTGAGTGGGAGGTGGGTGTGGAGTGCGATTTAGTGATTTCTATGGAAAAAGAAATCCCTGCACAGACCATGTCACAGACACCTCAACTCTTGAGTGTCACTCTGTCAAGGCAATGTATTGCTTTCTCAAGACATGGGGATGTATCTGAACTGAAGTTTTGATTATCATCCATATTGAGAATCTTCTGGCTTTAGTTTTATTAAGGATTGGTCCACTTTTGATAAACGTATTGTGTACAATTTTTATATTGCATATATTATAGTGTAGCAATAATAATAATAATAATAATAATAATAATAATAATAATAATTGTGTAGCAGCTTTTAACATTAAACTTCATAAAGGTTAATCAAATGTATCTTCACAATGCACCTATAAAATTATATTTTAAAATGCTAAAAAATAGCCTCTGGTTATGCACCGATTCTGTATATGACACATAGCAAGATCATTGACATTGATATAAGACATTTGGTCAGAAAACCTCATATTTTATTTAGTCAACATCGGTATGTTCTAATTCCATAAAATAATCAATATGTGGTAAAAACATAAATATATTATACTCTTAAACATTTGTATAATTTTATTTATCTAATTAATAAATGTATCAACAGAATAACACATTTTAATTATGTGAGAGTTCTTTTCATAACAATTTCCTCAGTTGAAAATGTTACAGTATATGCAAGTTATGATACACCTTTGAGTGTAGATTAAGCAATAAATATAATATTACAATCAAACCGCTCATATCACACAGCACCAGGCCTCAGGAGTTAGAAAAACTTTCAGTCAAATACAAATAGGAACTTAAACAGCTGCTTGAATAAACATTTACTGGAAGAATGTGTCATGTTTGTGCATCAATAAGTAAACAATTAATTCTTCTGAGAATAATTAGTGTAATATTCTTTGGAGAAAGAATATGAACAAAAAATATCAAGGTCCTGTTGTTTCAATATCACCATTAATGCTTTCTTACAGAATTATAGAGTTTTCTTCCATAGGTTGACAGCTATTAGTGCAGCTTTGTTTCTTTTGTTAGAGAACAGGTATATTATGATTCATTGAAATTAAAAATCACAATTAATTTATCTATAACTAAACTAAACCTTAGAATTAATCAATGTGGCTTTAAAATCAATTGTTCATAGAGAATCAATAACATACAATGGTTATCATATGGCCTTTCATATCACACACTGACCTTTATATAAAAATCTAGATGAAACAATATGATCACACTA
Source organism: Amblyopsis rosae (assembly GCA_025399935.1). NCBI lineage: Eukaryota > Metazoa > Chordata > Actinopteri > Percopsiformes > Amblyopsidae > Amblyopsis > Amblyopsis rosae. The sequence continues at coordinate 5,205 of JAODTR010006083.1, forward strand.
TTAAGATAGTGCTCAAACTGAAAAGCATCCTGACTGCATTAGAATTTGTGCAATCATGTATGATGGCATCAGTTACGCATTAGGAAGATATCAGCAATCCATTTACCCAGGGGTACAGAGAGACAAAGAGATTATGAACCCACTCATTGCTTCAAGGTCTGCTGCCATGTCTAGTGCCCTGGTCCTACACTGTCAGGAACGCACATATCTCCGTACACTCAGTAGAGGTACTGTAACAATCTGCTGTACTATACAGTACATTTGTAACGAAGCAAGACAATATGAGCACATCCAGGGTTGTTTGAACACCATTAATAATACAGACTTCAAAAGGTTACCTTATGTGGTTTAGACATAGACTGTATATAGAAATGGACAAACCCTCCTTAACGTCACCCATAGCTTTTCTCAAGAACGTATTTGAACCACTTGTGTCGCCACAGGGGTGCCAGGGTGTGCCTGTGCCACCCAAAGAGACAGCTGGCACACCCAGAAATCAAATGCAGAAATAGAATACATTTTTGTTAGAGCCTTGCTAAAAGGTTTTGTATGAAACAAAGACTATTCTGGTTTAATTAGTAATTATAACATTTCGTTGACGTGATGTGACCCATGTAGACCTATGCCTATTTTGTATTTAGTTGATACGCAAATACTGATTGCAATGTTGATGTTTAAAATAACCAAAGAATGGAATTGTGGTGTTCGATGTGGCACACCAAGGTTTTCAGAGGCACACCCACAATCTTTTTTCTAGCTACGCTACATATTATATACACAATAAGGCGCTGTGCTGGCTCTGGCCTTCACCATAATTGCAGTACCTCACTCCGCCTGTAACGACCGCCTATTCATTATAATAGGAAAAATGCATTGCATATATATATATTTTTTGAGTTATAAAAAAATATTCAGCCCCGTACAGTTGGCATGAACAGGAAGACTACAGTAGCTATAGAAACCATAACCGTTTTTTGAACCAGGCTGTAAACATAAACAACCGCTACATCAAACATAAAAAATAAATAAAAAATACAACATAAAATTACTTGATGAGCTCTGCAGAATTGTACTTTATTTACTGCTGCGTTTGATTATGAAAATGAGTTAGCATTTTTTGTGTTTTATTTTCAAATGTTTTAACATGTTGGTTAAAAAAGTATTGTGGCCCACAAAGTTCTCTGACATTTTCAATGTGGCCCCCCAAGTGAAAATGATTGCCCATCCCTGGTTTAGAGAGTGTTTTTTCCATTATTTGTTTCCATTATGATCTAACATTGAACTGTCTGATATTCTTTCTTATATGTTGTTTACAAATCAGTTCTAAATCCCCCTTTAATACACCACTCTTTCAGATAAGAGGCCTACATGTGCTTGATAGCCTGACACTTGATGACAAAAACAAACGCTCCTCGAGTTGATTGTGATTGAACATAAGCAGTGAGCTGTGGCAGATATTTGAGATTCTGGGAGATTTAATATCCCCCAAGATACATTCATACTCTCACGTCATCGGCATTCTTTACACACGGTAATAGTCTAGTATTTGCCAACGTACCAACGTGTGTAGGCTAGTAAACCAATTTGTGTGGTTTGTGGTGTGTGTGAACCATATGTGTGCACAATGTGCATCGATATGTAGTTCAACATAATGCACGTGCATAGTTGCTGGTGTAACCTTCATTAGTAGGGTCTAAATAAACCCATGCGGCGGAGGAAGCCGACAACTGGGCATGTTGCGCAGGGAGCCACAGAGGTGCTTTGTAGCTTGATTTTCAAAGGGAGACAGTTTCTGCCCCGTACCACGTGGACGTACTGCGGGAGGAGCAGGAGCCTGCACCTTCAAAGCCACCCTTAGAAAGGGCGAAGGGAGCGGAGGAGCGTGGGCAGGAATCAGGCGAAGCTCTAAAAGCTCTTAACGCCTCCTCATCCCTCGTTCACAGATGAAGACAAATGGTGTGCTCTGCCACTGTCGGCGTGGGAACAGGTGGATTGCAGCTGGACCCAACACGGCAAAGCTTCATCTAATAAAGGTTGAGGGAAATGTCAGCTATACCTCAAATCAAGATGCTCTCTCTATCTCTCTCTCCCTCTCTCTCTCTCTCTCTCTCTCATCTGTTTCTGGCAAGAGTAAAGAGCAAATCTTAAAGATTTGGGGTTTCAAATGACCATCAACAGCAAAATAATATTTTTTAGGAACTAGGTCTTTGAATGAGTTGTGAAATCTGCCACAATGAAGTGAGCATTCTGCATTACTGCGTATTGTATCTGTGGAGGCAATGTGGCTGACAATTATTACTGTCAGATTTGCTAAACAAATGAGATTGCATGCTGAACAGATAAGCTATATATCTATTTTAGTTTTGACAGATTCATAGTATACACACGTGCTCTGTTTACATTCACAGCGATTGTGTATTCAGGAGATTGTGTGTTGCTATTGACTGCCACTGTTAACTTCTGCAGTAAACAATGCGGCTTATCAAGTCTTGTCATCCGCTCGCAGTGAATGCTAAGCTTTAGATCACATAACCGACTTCAAAAGAGGCCCCAGGGAGCACCAACAACAAACATTTTGCAACCGGCATTTCAGTTTCTGACATGCCTTGATGTCCATCCATCCATCCTCATCCGCTTATCCAGTTGCCTTGATGTAAAAAAAAACAAAAAACGAATGTATTTCGAGTTGACCAAAACAGTATCACTTCATGGCTGCCTGAATCAAACAAAATATTTGATATGGCAACTTTTGAAAGAGAGACAAACTTTCCCAGAAATGTCACTCTGCATGACAATCATGAGAGTAATACCTCCATACTCTATTGCTAACTTAAGTGATAAAGATTTAAATTAAACCTCGCTATTAAAGCGGTGCGTGAAATAACAGTGTTGTGTTGTGTGCAATATAAATAATTGCCTTTCTGAGCCTGTTCTCATTTCCAGGTAGTGGCAGGGTGAGAGGATGGGCAGCGATGCCGTGAAAGCTGGGTGTGATATGGCATGGCATTTGGCTGGAGGCCTTTCAGAGGTCATTCTGTCAGGAGAACTGACAGTCAGCCAAGGCTCAGGCCAGTGATGATGTTGAGCAGAGATGAGGCATGATTCATTTGACAAAATGACTCTTTACACTGTGAAATGTTGGTCCTGTTCATTCACAAAGAACAAATGAACAGAACAAAACAGACAATAAAGACGATAAACACAAATACAATAAATGTACTATTCCAAAACTGCTATTTTAAGGAAAATGTTAACAATGAATTACATTCATTATTTATATTTAGCTCTATAGTTTTCTGTATTTGAACACATCCCATGTATTCCATGCAACAAACCGAAGAAAGAGAGGGAGTTACAGTAGTAGCCGAGGGCCTCTGTATGTGGTTACAAACATTTTGTCATTCATCACTGGTATCTCTTTAATAGTAATCTCATTTGAAACAGCTGGAGCTCTTTCTATGAAGCATCTCTTGAGAATATACACACACACACCCATGCACAATGAGTGAGTTATGATGGGTACTTACTGAAAATAAAAGGAATATGATTTTGGCTAAATGTATGAAATTGATCTGATTGGCCTGGGATGAATGGGATAGCGTAAAATTAAAATAATGGATCTAGAATAAGTACTAAACAATGTACACTAGACAAATGTATAATGTAATAATGAGAGTATAGCCAGAGACATTAAGAAGCAACAGACCACTAAATAATTCTGAATAGAACTCTATGGGAGAAGTCTGTAACGGAAAAGATGGCGGTTAGAAGAAGAGAGACAATCAGCTCCTTATTAATGGCCGAAACTTAACATATTAAGCCAATTGTGTGGTTGCACTGACACAAGCCAACAGTTATGCACACATGTTATAACTGTGGGGATAATTAATATTTAAACCAGATTTTGAAGCAAATTTATGATTGTGTTTTTATCGAATATGACATGCTATTGTATACATGCTTATGCATATTGCTTTTGTCCCGGTGACCATTGAAAGTGAGGTTATGGCTATTTCTCCATTAATTTAAATACGTTCTTCCTTCTTTCTGATCACTACCATAATTTCAATGTGAATGCAGATAACTTCATGTTCTGCTAGTCCTTAACTTGGATATATAACATGTATATGGTCAGACAGTCTGTGATCTTCTGTCCTCTGCTATGACGCAGTACGTTGTGTCTCGATCACACTATCACCAATCAACACCTATGTAGCAGTGCTACAGTTGTGTGTGTGCCATGGGGGTAACTGTGTTCTTGCCTCCCACCTTTTCTTTAATAAATATCCTCAGCATGAAGTTATATATATATTTATACCCACTTTGCCCTCTTGTTTCAGTGTGTGTGTGTTTGTGTGTGTTCTGCTGGCCTTGACGCAGGTCCAGCATACGGCCAAAGCGGTGACAGTAACACCACAAGGTACAAGGTGAGGTCAGAGGATGCAGACAGACGAGCTGGCGAGATGCTAGCTTGACTGCAGTTGCCAGGCAGATCGCTGTCTCGACAACGGTTAGAGCCTGCTCTGGTTCTGCCTTCATCTTTTCTTTGTGTAGGTCTATTTTTTGCGCTTCCTGCGTAGCAGCTTTTTCCTCACAAAAACAGATGGGAGAGGTGTTTATTTTCTCAGTTAAGGCATTGCCTGCTTCATTCTCTCACCCATTACCCCGCTGCTAATCACGTCTGCCTGTGCTCACAAGTGTAAACACCACCTGATCTCATAAATTAATATGTGGTAGAAATACCCACAATAATAATAATAAAATCAATACTATCAATAATGATCAAACTAATAAAAAAACATAGAGTCCCTATATGCACACTATATGCATGGAGGCTAAGGTATAAAATATGAACACTGTCTGCACAGCGCACACACGATGATTTCTCTTTTAAATATGAATAACGCCCGCCTAGTAACTACACGTGCGCCGTGGAAATGCTGAAACGCTACAGGCCACGGAGCAGTTAGGAGCTGCCGAGCCTGACAGAGAGAGGTCATCGGTGTTATTCTCGTCTTAGAGAGTGAGGACAGGTCGGAGGGGGAACAAGCAGGGAAGGCCACTTGCCATTTCCAGTGAGGTGAGATGAATTTAAAGGTGCTGAAGGTACTAGGATTTAATAGCTATTAAATCTAGTGTGATTTGTTAGAAACATCATAGACGTCTGTCAGCTGTCAGTGAGTGAAATGCTCAGAGAATATCTGCTCTGTTTGGGAGCCCCTGCATAAACAGTATATAAGTCCATTTAGATTCTTGACTGTGCCAGAAATACATTCTTACCAATCAGGGCTTATTTTTAAATCGGTCCTACCAACCTGTCTTGCCTGTCAATGACATGTATGCACACACACAAACACACACACACACACACACACACACACACACACACACACACACACACACACACACGTGCGCGCCAGTGTCAATAGCACTTTGGCAGACCAACAGGCTCCATAGGGAGGGAGCAGAGGTGGGTTGATGTTATAATTCTTACTCTTTTTTTTTTCTTGTTTAGATAGCTTTCATTGCAACTCTTACATCCTACCTACAGCAGCTTTAACAATCAGGACAATCAAGTGGGCATTTCAGTTATCCTTGCTCTGCCGGACTGTTCCTCTCAATAATAGTCTGGGAACCCTGGTTGCTTTAGCTTTCACACGACCATCCATCTTCATCCGCTTATCCAGAGTCGGGACGCGGGGACAGCACCAGCAGCTCCAGCAGGGGACCCCAAACCTCCCTTTCCCGAGCCACATTGGAAAGCTCTGACTGGGGGATCCCG
>JAODTR010006085.1:0-10986 GCA_025399935.1 Amblyopsis rosae
TTAATATCTTTTTTGATACTAATTAATAGCTGTCAGATTACTTTTGAGACGAAAACCGCAGTTATATACTCTCTGATGTAGGGGCCTGATGAATGTGTTCTGTAATAGTTAGAAAAATCAGCTGTGCTTGTTGTCGTGGAAATGTTCTCTCACTGTGGTGACTGTGTCTCAATGTCAATGGACCTTTCGCCAGAAACGAGTTACCCATGTGGGTCTGTCGGACAGCTGACCCACATGGCTCTGAGCTGACCATAACACCAGAGACGACCAGCGTCATGTCATTAACAATAACGGGAGAAAATCGGAAAACGATTTAATTTAAAAAGAAATAAAATGATTTACTGTCTGCAGCCGGTACATTCCCAAGGCGAAGACACTGATTCCTGTTTCTTCTGACAGTGTTGCGCATAGTAACATATTTTGGCCTTCTGCTTAGTCAGATTGCCTGTCAATTATACTCTGGCGAAAGTAAATAAGTAAGTAATTTATGGTCCATTGATGATGGTTTGACCTGGTTAAAAAAAAGTAGTTGGGTCAATATAGGCCTACAGATTACTTGCTGATGGGCTGATAATGGGTTTATTCTCATACTACTACTACAACGACGACTGAGAACAGTGTGTGCATGCTGAAAAACTGCTCATCCTGGTCAATAATCTCACCGCAACTGTGCTGGAGAGCTCACCTACATGTTACACTGTTAAGGCCTGGCTCAAGGGCTGTAACCAACCAGAACACTAAAACTAATTTGCAGAAAAACACAATGACGTGTGAATGCATATATGAATATGTGGTGGAGGGTGGTGAAAGTGTGCTGCGACACACTCTTCAATAGGTGAAAGGCCCAGGTGCACTTCATTAAACTAACCAACTCATCCAACCAATAGGGAGAAAACAATCACAGCTCCTGTTAAAACAGGGCAGGGGCGTCACCCATAATCCTATACACCACCCTGTGGTCAAAAGAAAACCTAAACGAACAAAAAAAAACATACTTTACATTATGGCTGTAAGGCTGACATTTCTCCACCCTATATCCCATGCAGGAATGGTACAACAACGGAAAGCCCAAAGTATTCTGGCTACCAGGATTCTTCTTCACCCAGGCCTTCCTGACTGGAGCTACGCAGAACTATGCCAGGAAGTACCATCTTCCTATTGACATGCTGAGATTTGACTACGAGGTAAGAAAAGCTCACCGTGAATTGAAATGTAGGTCTCCTAGTATATACTGGACATATTCCTGCTACTGTATATTACTTCATGTCCTTTTATCTTTCTTTTCATTGCCAGCAATGACTACTACTGCCTGTAGCTTCAAGCTAGCTACTGAATGAGAAATACATTTGAACTTGGCATTTACAGGTTCTCAAGACCGACAGCTCAGACAGCGCTCCTGAAGATGGCGTTTACGTTAATGGTCTGTTTCTGGATGGAGCGCGATGGGACAGGACAAGGTATATGCTGTCAGCACCACACTTGATTTGCTCCAAGTGAAGTGAAGAGGCTTGAAGGCTTATCTATTGTTATTATTGTTTCTGTCAGCGGAGTTCTGGCTGAGCAACATGCCAAGATCCTGTTTGACTCAATGCCCATCATTTGGATTAAGCCTAGTAAGCATTCATATGTCTCTTAATGTTTTATAAATGGTGTGCAGCATAGTGCCTTGCTTTCAGTGAGTCTCTTTGCAAACGATTTGTCTTTTCCACGCAGCGGATAAGCAGGTCCTGTATGTTTGCCCTCTGTACAAGACCAGCGAGAGGAAGGGGACTCTCCACCACTGGCCATTCCACTAACTTGGTTATCTCCATGTTGTTGCCCACCAGTCATAGTCCGGAACACTGGATCAAGCGTGGTGTGGCTATGCTCTGTCAACTCGATGACTGAGCGTGAGAAAACCTCTTTGTATATCACAATTAGCTTTTGTTTTCTCTGTGATTTGCTATTTTCACAAATATATTGTCATTAAAATACTGTATATTATGCTCATCAATGTCTATGATTCGCCACGGACAGTGAAGGGCAGGAGGAAAATAATGAATACCCCCAATGCCTTCATTCCTAAGGAATGTGTGAGTAATGCAGCCAATAATTGATAACTTGGTGCAGTCGATTAAACCTCGCAATGGCCTTAACCAAAGTGTATATTAAAAATTCACAGACTAACCTCATATGACATAGGCATTGAGTGCATTTCACTTTTAATTTGATATGTTTTGTAAATGGGCTATAATTGACAAGAAACAATTAAGTATGCTGCTAAACGGTTGAGAAATCCAATTTAATTTGTCTACATATCATTCAATCTGTTGATGTTTCTGACTAGAACCTATGAACAGCAAGTCATTTAGGCTGAAACTAAAAAGGAAACGTCCTCGCCAAGGAAGAGATTTAAGGCCTCAGCTTTTAATGGTTCCAAGAACACATTAAGACGAGAGGTGATCGTGCATTTGGTGAGGTGTCACCAAGGCTGTGGAACTCTCTCCCATTAGACTTGAGAGCCTTAGATTCTGTGGCCACTCTTAAAAAACACCTAAAGACACATTTTTCGGCAACTTTTATTTTGTACGGTGTAGGATTTTATTTGTTTGCATTGCTTTTACTGTACAGCACTTTGTGACCTTTGTCTGTGAAAGGTGCTCTATAAATAAACTTTACTTACTTACCGTCAATTCAAAGCTGCCGTCTTATGGATCAAATGCAACAAAGAACACTAATAGAAATTACATTCCACTATTTAATGTTGTGTAATATGCCATTAACACATTAATTCAAATGTCTTCCAACAACAGTGAGGGTATGTTATAGGTGCTGTTTGGCACCTCTAATAATAGCCTATAACTAGACAGTGACATCTTACTATTTAATGGCATGGAGCAAGATATTTAAAATGTAGGCTACAAACAATTAAACATGTCCCATCTGAGCTAATTCAACAAATGTTTAGCAATTTTAATTAAATGTAATTAAACATTATGGCTTTACCTTATAGATGTGTCAAGGTTGAGAAACAAATATTCATCAAAACCTTCAATATAGGCCTATAGTAATTTTTAACTAATTGTGTATGTGACGGATATCGTCTGTCTTCCTCGGGGAATCGAACCCCGATCTCCCCACGCAGAGAGCAGACGCTCCTACAAGGCAGGCCAAAAACCCATGGGCCCTGGCTTTCGCCGCCAGGGCGTCCTATGAGGGGTCAGAGAGTGAGGATTAACACCGCACAGTTACCTGCTGGCCACCGTTACATGTACGTATGCATTAGTCCTAACGGGATGTAGTACAGTAGGCCTATTTTGCAATCAAGTTTTCCACTGTGAGTTATTAGTATGACATCATAATATGGGTGTGCACAGCATACTATCCATATTCCCGGACATCATTCACAAATTCGCCTACCCCAGGTTGCACACATAACGTTGAATCATACTGTATGTTGCACTGGTTCTGCCAAAACAACAGACTGCCACCACGAACAGGTCTGCCATTCAATGTTATTCGGGGGATGAGATGACTTTATTTATATAGCCTAAAGTGTATGCCTACTAATAATGTTTGTTCTCACTTCATTCAGCCCTGATGTGTCTGAGATTATTTACACGTGATGGTCATTGCAGACGACTAACGAACGCAACTTGAGAAACACACAGAACTGTAGTGGCCTATAAAAGAGGGAATAAAGACATTTGAGCGTTAGCCGCCTCCCTTGATCGTGACGAAGTTTGAATCACAGCCCAACTTGACGTCATCAAAAATGGTCAGCAAGAGTGAGACAACAAGTGATCACACGTGAGATATAGATGTGTATTATAGTTTTAAATACTATATTTGAGTACATTCTTTTTATGTTACGAAACATAAACAGAAAGTGTACTGGTTGAACACATATAACGAGAAATATCTAGGAATAGGCAACATTGAAAAAAGGTATGTAACAGTTAGTTAGCTTTCACTAGCATTATATGCTATGCCGGCTGTTAATGTCATCCATACTGCCGATCATAAGGCTAAACAATGCAATAATAATGACACTATGATATATTTAAAACATGTATGTTTACTTTAATTTACAGGATTGAGAAATGTTGCAAAAAGTGGGAGAGAAGAACCCACATAAAGGAGGAGGAAAGAAGAGGAAGCACATTGCTGAAGAGGGAGAAGGAGACGATAGGAAGCGAAGGGGAAAGGAAGAAGAAGGCAATAAGGATGCTCAGGGAGGTGGCGTCAAAAAGCGCCTGGATGCCCTGAGCGTCGGCTATTTCCGCCGAGTTGGAGATAGACTCAAAGAAGGATTTGAAGAGGATGAAGAGAGAGGTGAGGATGGTGCATCAATTACAGAGTAATAGTGATTATTGCTGGCATTTGTGGCTGTAATTAAAAGGTAGGCACACGCCCATAAGTGTGGCCAAGTGTTAAACCGTCGGGCAGACGGTATAAAACGATGCTTTTATTTTCCCTGATTAGAGGACACCGTTTTATCGTTGCCATGCTGTCTATAGCCTTTTTACATAGACAGAAAGGGGTGGTCTGTTTTTTCGTTCAGTATAGGTCATGGAAATTCGAACTTCGAGTGGGAACCCTTGACATTGCATTGGTTTGTTGATTGAAGCCTAATTATACAATGTGCGCAAAAATATACAGATTGGATTCAAATGTTAGTAATACATTTTTTTTCTCCAGCTCTTTCCTTTTTCTGTCCATTATAATGCGTACTCTCATATTATAATGTGAGCTCTCATAAAGGTTTCTTGTCCAGTGTAATCAGTTACTTAAAATATGTTGTGTGTACACACCCCTTAAAAACCACAAGAAATGTTGCTTGTTGTTAAATATAAAATGTAATAACAATGTGTGCATATTGACTTTATTTTGACTGTTGATCTGTCTTTCACTATCTCTCTCAGTGATGTTTGTGGAGAACGTGCTCTCGGAGGTCAAAGGTAAGGCCGCGCTGGTGGCCATGGACCAGACAGGAAGTATCACCCTGCAACAGCTGCTGCCGCTGGCCAACCCCGATCAGGTGGGCGCTTTGCTGGCCGAGCTAGGAGGAGACTCGGGGTCAGAGTTCAAGGCGGTGTCATGTGACCGCTGTGGTGGGCACATTGTGGAGAGCGCCATCAGGCAGATGTCCAGGTGGACGGGTAGGGTCAGATCGATAAATCATTAGTACATGTATTCATCTTCATATAAATGTGGAGACAGACAGTGCAGTTTGCTTAATTTAGACTAGCATATGCAACCAGATGGAGCTAGCATTTAGATATGCTTTGGTCACCCTGTGATTTTTATAACCCTCTGTTTGAAAATAATCAAATTTGGATCACAATTTCTATTTTGGCTCCTAACAATCTCAAAAACATGTGAATCAAGAAGAAAAAACTATTTTGCAAATTACGTTTTGCGAGTAAACTGTTCTTATGTCTTGTGTTCTGAATGACATGCATTTTCGCCCGTTGGGGGGATAGGGGATGAAAGTAAAAGATCAAAGTGAATGGTTAATCGTGAATATTGACCAAAATAATCATATTTATTATATTTTCCAGCCTATACTTCTGTGTACAGCATTAACAGAGTACCTTTTATTACAAACAATAAACTATTTGTGAAAATGTTTATATTTAGTATTCACTAGCCACAGGCTTGCTCCTGTAAGCTAGGACTTTATATGCCCTTGAATGTGTTTGATGCATGGTTCTGTCTGTCGCTGCCACCTTAGACTCTGCCCAGGAGGAAGCGTCCGAAGGTGAGGCTTGCGGAGTCTTGGAGGAGCAGGTACTGTCTCTCAGTCGGGCGGCGCAGGCCCAAATCGTGGACTTCATCAAACACACGCACGGCTCACACGTGGTCCGCACGCTCCTGCACGTCCTGGCCGGCTGCCTCGGACCGCCGCGCACGGACCCCCGACACGGTACGTGCTCCTCATGCGCAGGAATCCTCAACAAGCTGTTGCGTGCAGAGTTGGGATGATCCATTGTGATAATCTGCACTTATGCCGGTACAGATGTTTACAATAGCAATTTCTCTGCTCCCGAGAAATTGCATCATTGTGTTGGTGACAAAACCAAATCGACGACATTTTCTTTCACTTTTTTTTTTAATTAACTATGTGGTCACGGCACCCTTTACCCTCTTAGGCCATGCTATCGTGTCCTGCCAGAAAACCAGTAGCTGTTATGGGTGGTTTCATAGTGCCACCTATTGGATATTCTCCAGTTTAGCATTTGGGCAACTGCTAAACTTATGAGGCACAACAGATAAATATTGGTGAATATCGTCATTTGGCAATAAGCCGATTGCAGTCAACATGGCCGCTATCGTCCGGCACAGATGTACGGTCGATAACGTACATGCCTCTGCATCCCTACCTGCGTCTGACTTTTGCACGTCTGTTAGTTTCTCACAGAGTCAGTGGCATTTTGTTTTCCAGCATCTAAAGAGCGGAACGTCGCGCCGCAGCTAACGGACTATGACGCCCCCACGTCATTTTGGTATGAGCTGAAGAGCCTCACGGAGACGTTGATGAGCAATGTAAATGGTGAGTCGCCTTGGCACGATGTCCAAGCTGTTCATTCAGCTTAAAGGGGTAAGGTGTGTATTTGTTAGCCAGTGGGGTGGGGGGGGGCATATCTGCCTCCATAACACATTGACACTGTGGTAGTACCAAATTATAATTTTTGGGGCGATTAATCGAACAACTTTAATCGAACAATTAAATTATCTATAATATAGAGATGGTGTGACATTTGCTAAAAATGTGTCCTAAACGCTTTCATGATGACCAAAAGGCTAATTTAGATATTAGATATCGAAATACCAACCACTTTCAACTGTTCAACCTGAAACTTCAGTGAAATGTGGTGTTCATGGAGGACATGTTCATGACCCTTCCGTCCATCCCCAGTAAGTGTGACCGACACCGTTGCCAGTGCCGTGTTCCAGACCATGTTGACGGTGTGTCGCAGAAAACGTCCCAAACTGTGCAAACAGCTCCTTAAAGGCATCATGGAGTACCTGAGCACTCGCAGTGCTGCTCCTGGAGTCAGGTCAGAGAGCCACAGAAATGGAGCAGACTCATGTACATTCATGCCTTGCAATTAATGTGATTAAATGCGGGGTCGGTAATTCTTGCTAACTTCCAGCTCAAATCAAAATGGTATCGCTCCGTCCTCCGCGGCAGCTCCTCACACATAGAAATGCATTGTGAAGCAAAAGGTGGTGCTACGGCTTTGTTGATGTGAGCGGTGTTCGCCACTTTGTTTATGTTCCTATTGACGGAACCAGGGCTGTGTAGAAGTATCAGATGATTATTTCAACACGCACAGAGAACGCTAAGCTAGCGAAATGCGAGGAGATGTTTGTTGAATTTGACAAACGCGTATCATCTTAGCATTTAGCTTGCAATGCCATACCTTTGAACTCTGTTAATCAAATGAAAACATCTCTCAGCCCACTCTTGGTCTTTCTAAAAGACCAAGCCACCAGCCGCCTCATCGAGACCGTCATCCAGCTATCCCACAAGGCCATTCTCTGTGACCTCTGGAAGAACCACCTCAAGGGCCAGCTGGTCAACTTAGCCCTGCACCCGATCGCAAACTTCCCCATACAGAGGCTCATTGCAGCCTCGGCCCATTATAAAATGGTAGGACCCTCCCACCCCCCCACACACACACGCACGCACGCACGCACGCGCACGATCAGTCGGTCAATCCACAAGTTTCTCTCCATTTTTGACTGTGTCACTCACTCCCCTCACTCACACACACACAAATTAGTTTCCTAGGTTGTTCGACGAGCTGATCGAGGGTGTGGAGGCCATCTTGGCTGCAGGGCACATGGGGGTTATTGTACAGCTGACTGAGAGCTGTGCCCAGAGCGGTGCCAGGCAAGGGGAGCTGATACAGTGCCTACTCACGGTGAGAGTGCGCGCACACACACACACACGCACGCACGCACACACACTTCTGCAGTCTTGGGAGGCTTGGACCTTTGGACTCCTCTGCAAACATCAGAAATTAACAATCACCCATACAACATTAGACAGTGTGACATGTTTGGTTCACACGCTCTTTTTCTTTTTACAGGCTTTTCATTGCGCCGAGCCCGGCACACGACACGTCGTGTGTCTCCCTCTATTTATGTCCCTGTTAACCTATGAGGTGTACTACCACTCAGACACAGCAGAGGGCAGTGTACACACAGAGGTAAATGACTAGATGTACGGTAGGTTTTCTCTCTCTCTCTTCAGAGAATAGAAAATAGAAACTACCTCGGGTGAGTTTTTCGCCTATGTCATACAAGCCTTGGGTTGCCAGGGAAACTCACTGCGCACCGCACCAGTGAAAGCATTTGTAACAGCCGCGGTGTTTTTAATGCCTAGGTCCCCTTGACCTCCATCTGTTACCACGGGTCCCGTCTGGTCCAGGCTCTCGCCAGGTTTAAAGAGCGCTCACTGCTGCTGAACAGCCTGCGCTCCCTGGGCCCTGCTGACCTCGTCACCCTGGCAACCGACCCAGCAGGCAGCCATGTGCTCCAGGCCCTCGTGACCACGTCCAGCGACAAGAGCAGGGGCAAGATCCTCAGAAGGCTGGAGGTAGTGCAGGAGCCCCCCCCCCCATCCCTGTCACAATGTCAGTCCTGCACCGTTAACGTTCCTTGCTTCTGTCTCTCTCCCTGTTGACCTCAGGGTCAGCTGGTGCCGTTGGCCTGCTCCAGGTTGGGGAGCCGGGTGCTGGAGGCGGTCTGGAACAGCGCTTCCATCAGTCACCGGGAGAGCATAGCACAGGAGTTAGGTAAATCCTGCAGTCATGACAGCCAGGCTGGGGGCAGTTTGTGCTTAAAAAAAATAAAAAACTTAACATGATGTTGTTATGGTTTTCTCCCAGTACCGAGTGAAGCCAAGCTGAGGTCAGACCAGTTTGCACGCCACGTGTGGGCCAAGTTCTGCCTCTCCCACTTTGTCAGCAGAAAAGGACGGTGGCAAGAAGTCCAAAACGGACAGTCCAAGAAGATGAAGCTCTTCAGTGACATTCTCGAGTGACGACGGCTAAATCTGGAAATGAACCGTGCATTATTTGCTTCTTTTTCTTGATGTAAGATGTTTGGCCACGAGGATGTTTTAAAAGCGATTAAATGTAAATTGTGAAATGCTCTCTATTGTGATTTGTGTTTACGTGTATTTGTTCTTTCTTCCTGTAAGTAGTTTTTGTGCTGTGATTCACCTTACTGACGGGATATTCACATTTCATTGACGTAACAGTAGATTTCATTAAAATGTTCGCAGGCGCAGGTTGTTTTGAGTGTTGACAGTTTAACTGTAATTTTCTATACAAGGATAGCAACACTATGCCCTTCTCAAAAGGTTCACAATGTTTATCAAAACATTCCTTTGACAAATTCCCCTGTTGCTCTCTAAATGCCAGGCTGAGCGTACAGCAAGCAGTCAGCGTTTATTTATACTGTAGCATGTTTTCCACGGTCCATTTATGTTTGATCTAACTTGAGACCGAAGCTTGCTTACACACAAATGATCATTTAAAATAGAGATTTTATAGCATGTATCTGGGAATCTGTTGCTCGAGACTTCAGAGAGTGAGTGAATTTCTCTTGTCTTCAGATGTGGACCGTCCCTCCCCAACCTGCAATTACTACAATTGCGTCAATCCTGTTTTGGTAAACAAATGTCATCATAATCATTGTGAAAGATGTTATTATAGGCCATGTAAATATCTTTAATTCAATGTGTTGCTTCTTCAGGAAAATGAATAAACACCCTCACAGCCGGCAGAGTTGTGATAACACTCACTGTGGCATGCCAGAAAAACAGATGTAATATCGGATGGTAATATAATTTGTTATATTATGAAATTATCATTTTTTCTTATCCGGCTGAAGCTAAAATTAATAGAAATATTTAAATAGTAGCCTTACGGTACATATATAAACCTGTAGTTACAGAAGTTGTCCGCCGGAGGGCAGTCAGATATCAGTTTATTTAGTCCTTTGGCATGAATCTGACACATCGTAGCCAACACGGCCTGGTTTTATTTTCATGTAAGCCTAGGGTCCCTCACATTGTAAATAAAAAGCGATATATGCTATTGTAGGCTATATCTATCCCTTAGGCACTAAGTGATCTCTTTAGGCACCACCATCTCTTTAAGTATGATACAGTGGTACATTTTAATTCCTCTATAATGTTAAGATCAATACTAAGGCTGAAAGCACTGTCTCATTTCCTCCCTGAACACCTGGCTTTCCTCTTGCCTTTTGACCCCTCTATTCATCCACATTGCAGGGATTCGTATTCACAAGGGACTATGATGTGCTAGCCTTGGCCTTTATTTTACCCAGACACAATGTCGATTTAGCTTGATGCATCGTTTTGAGGCTGGGGAAAGGAGGGGGGGTAGGGGAGGACAAGCTTATCCCTTGTCACTTATTCTCGATGTCGTAGCAGCGCCCAATCTCTGTGCGCTGGCGAGATAAAATAGAGGAACAATGACCTTTTCGGGTACAATATGAGGCATTGCCTCCGTGAAAACAAATAGACATGGATTTCCCCTCGGGCATTCAGCCACACTTCCCCTTAATAGCAAATGCGGTCTCCGTGGAACGGAGCAAGGACATCCTTACAGTATCCCTCCCACACACACAAACTGTCAGCCGTGCACACGGAATCAAGACCACTTCAGATATGAACCAGCCAGCCCACGGAGGATAAGTATGCACATTGCACAGTACTGAGAATAGTCACATAATCTGGTGCGAAGTCGTTTTTCACAGCGGGCGTTTAACCTCCATCAGACATCAGTCAACTGTCTTCTCCCTAGATGCGTTCATTGGCCCAGACTCAGTAAATGCAGAAATAATGAGTCAGCGGACTAGCGCGAGAGAGAGAGAGAGAGAGCGCGAGAGAGAGAGAGAGAGAGAGAGAGAGAGAGAGAGAGCGAGAGAGAGAGAGAGAGAGAGAGAGAGAGAGAGAGAGAG
>JAODTR010006086.1:0-10986 GCA_025399935.1 Amblyopsis rosae
TAATATCTTTTTTGATACTAATTAATAGCTGTCAGATTACTTTTGAGATGAAAACCGCAGTTATATACTCTCTCACAATGCTGGTAGATTTTCTGAGGACTGTTGTATCTTATATTAGCTGCTTGATATCTGGCCTTGTTGTAGGTAATAAGAACAACTTGTTTTCCTTCCTATTCAATGTGACGTGATAAGAAATACTCAGCCATGTGACTTTACAAAAAACACAGCTGATTGGAAGATAGCGTTGTTCTGACAGAGGAGGTAACAGGTTTGAGCAAGACAATGTTTACATGATTATGTGGATGATGGATGGGAGTGGCTGGAGCAAAATAAAGTGAATTAAGTGTGGGGTTAAGGAGGGGAAAAATGGTTCAGTTGATGATGATACTGGGAAAGATAGTGTGGAAGGAAAAAATCAATAGGTTTGAAATGGATTTACTGAAAGTTATAAAATACTTGAGTACAACACTTTTGTTTTAGCTCTTTGATTATTGGCAGTTGCACATCTGTTGTCGGTTTAGTCAGGAATGGTTGCAAGGATGGTGAAATGCAAGACAGCAGAAAGGTTCCAGATTGTCCTCTAAACCTTGAGAGATAAAGATAAAGAGAGATAATTAACGGCCATGCTTTGTGAACAGTAAATGAGGCGCTTTGACTGTGCTACATAGACCATACCATAGTCTCGCAGAGCCAGCCTTTTCTTACGTCTTAAGTCTGGGACACAGCGCTGGCTAACTGTGTCAAGATCCGTCTACTTAACAGGAGAGGTATTTTGATTGACATGTACCATCAACCAACTACGTAACTCGTAAGTAGGACATTAAACGTACAGAGGAATTTGTTGAGAAACTTACCAACAGGACTCTGTTTTCAGGTATTGTTCTGTTAGATAAGTACTAATGCTTAAAATAATGCAGGCTACTGCACTACCGTCGCACCGAAATTAGATACAGACTTTATGAGTGTCAATGCTAACAGCCAATGAAAATCTACTTCTCAATTTTGGAAAGTGCTGTCGAGCTTAAAAGGGGTCTATATGCATCAGACGTTCAGCACAGAGTTGCTTATGTGACGTATAGTGCTAATCTACGGAAGAGGCTGAGACTACATAAACCATAGCAGTACACAAACACAAGCCTACATAGTCTGTTAGCAAACCAGTCTGTGAAATACCCTCAGATACAGTATGTCTAGACAAGAGGCATGCAGTAACAGCTAAACGAAAAGTGATCAACATTAAGCTGTAGATTTAGCCCATGACATCTGTAAAATACAGAATTTGAAAAGTACTAACATTTGAACATTTTAGCAAGGAATACTTTACAGATAATGTTTCTGTGTTATTAATAATTGATTGAGTGCATCTATTAGCATATTTCTTCTTGGCCTTTTTTGTATGCTGCAGTAACACTTAAATTACCATGTAGTAAAATCTTATCTTATTTTACTGTAATTAGTTAAGTACCGGTATATTATGTTTGAAGAAGTACTCACAGACTAACTGGGACAGAACAATTGTTTTATCTTCAAAGTCACCTGCAAATCTTTCAGATTTCCTGGAATTTTAGTTTCAGATTTAGTCAATAGAAGCTCTGGAAGTAGCATTTAAACTCACGCAAATGGTTCAATTTGTTTACAGTAATATGAGCTTGGTTAATATAATTGAAGTAATGTCACATTGTGGCATACATTATGTAAGTAAATCTCTTTTGCACTCTCTGGCTAATTTCAAGGTTTAAATACTGCCCACTCCACCACATTTGCTCATTATGGTGAAGGATGTTTTGCTCTGACAATGACATGGGGGTCCATATGCAATTGGTTTGTGTATTTATTCAGTCTGGTGGCAGACAGGCAGGTGCTGAGCACAGATATGGTTTTCATCATAGGATTGCCTGCTTTAGGCTCATCACAGTCCACAGCACATCACTGCACACCTACACCCACTTCCACACACATTCATGCACAAGTATACAACGATCCAAGCATACACATGCACACAAACACACCCCTAGGCTGATAAAGAAGGGGGTGGGGAGGGGTTGTACACTGTACCTGCCTGTTTGGAAGAGAGATCTTTTAAGAAAAACTAGGATGTTCCAAACAAAGTATTTTGACAGTTTATCCAACCTCAGAAGCATTTTCCTATACAAACACAAACATTTTATCCTCAAGTCTCTTCTTGGGATAATGGAATATCACAAATAATCAATTTCTTTGCTGAGGTTACAGAGACTTTCAGATACAGTGCCTTATTAAGGCTAGGGCCAAAATATTGCTTAGACTGAGCCTCAGCCACCGTTTTACAGAGGCGCCAACACCATGAGAGAGAAATGGCAATATGGCCTGAAGCTATGAAGTGACATTTAAAATGTAACGGTGAGTGTTGTGTGCACTTAATTAAGAAATTGCGGGAGACATTGGCCAACCAATCTTCACTGTACTCCAGGAAAGCATATTTCATGCTCCAATGAGCTTTTCCATCTCACACGTGTTCACACTGACATGCACTTACACATATAGTGAAAGGTAATTTATGACCTCATATGTATATACAGTATAACGTTTTTGGGATGTAAATGCAGTAGGCCTACTGAATAATTAGATTTTACATTAATTATACTCTTATTCTAATCTAAAAGATAGTTTAGCTATCCAGAGCTTTAAAAGTTAAAGGTGATTCTCTGAATAATCTTTTAGCTTTTACTTGTCATTGCACTAAAGTTGTGAAGCCAAACCATATGTACTCATCTAGGAACAATAAATACATCGCTTATTAGCCTGCCCCAAGTCTACATTGTTATTCCCTGACCAATCCACATTTAGAAAATCCCTCTGTTACTTCTCCATATGCCCGTTTTACATTTATGGACCAAACACACTCTTCTGTCAGCGATCACCATGGCAACTTGTTGAGCAAAGAACAAAACAAGATAGGCCTCAAGGTTTTTGAAGAGAACAGAAGTCCAAGAGGTTGAGCTGTACTGTATCTGTCCCCAAGACTATATGCGGTAATCATTTGCTCCTAGGTAAGGCATTCAAATCTAGTTTTACCTGTCTCCCTGTCTCTGTTCTGTTCTCTATTCATGAAACTTTCACAAACGGGATTCATTCTAATTAATCACACATGATAGACTTGGGGTACATTGCAGTCTACATAATTAGGCATGAACCATCACAGCTCTTTGCAAAAGGCCTGTTGAGATACATTAGGGGAGTGATTAACAGTGTTTCCCTTTCCATTGCCTTGGGGGGGCAGCTGCTCTGCTAAGGTAGCCTACGGGGTAACAGGGGGAAACAATAAAGAAAGCATATAAGATTAATTTAAAGGGAAAGTAATTATTTTTTCATTGTAATAATTAGATTAATGGTCTACAGCTTCATGTGGTAATGATCCAAGTTTTTTTAACCGATAAGTACAGGCCTATCAGCTAGATTTATACTGTAAACAGAATAAATACAAGACAGGATAGTTTTCATCATTCTTTCTCTTGATTTTCAAGAATGATCCACACCCTGGTGTTGTTGGCAGCATGTCGTCAAAGCATTGTAATGTGATGTGTTGCACACAAGCGGGAACCTCTGCTGCTGAGAATTTAATATAACACAGAAATGCCAAAATGTGCAGTTCATCTAATGGCCACTGCTGGCTGCAAAAGGGAGTAAATCCCCGGGCACACCGCAAGAGACTAGCAGTGATGTATGAGAGACAATGGAAAGTCAGCGGCTTTGAAGCACCGACAGGCGAAATAACGGTTGGCGACACAAATTGGGGTGGAATTTAATATTGGAATTGAGCTAAACAAATCTCAACTTCAGGCGACGCGGTTGAGGCGACTATGGGAGCTAAGGATATCGTTGAGTGACCGACTGACTGAAACATTTCGTGTGGGAAATTTATGAGAGGGACACCTAGGCAACCAGAGCCTAGAATGTAAACAAGTGGGCAATTTTTATCTACAAAGCGATGTGCAAAGTGGATCGCTTGCAGTCCCCGGTCAGACTCCAGTATAAAAATGTCTGACTTTACAGCAAAAATCTACATGTTTACAGCCTGGTTCGCTATAACTCTATCTAACTCTCTATTACTAGCCTCCTCATTGATTTTGGGGGGTGGATTTATGTATAACTCATCAGTATACATAGCCTAAGTCACACTTACCCCAGTATAATGGATAGAGGTTCATTACAGGCGGAGTGTAGTCAAGTCAAGTCAATATATTTATAAAGCACATTTAAAAACAACCAACAGGTGAACAAAGTGCTGTACAGGGTTACGCAATAACAACAATAAAATACAACATACAATAAATGATGCTATGTTGTCGACAAGCTAGCACAACCGGATCCTAGCTGACTTGTTCCTGGGTTAATACACAGACCCACTCCCAGAACAATAGTGTTCTGGGAGTGGGTCTGCTCTAGTGTAAAGATGGTAATGGCTAGAGCTAGCACAGCGCAGTATTCAAATTCGTTCTCTTCCAAAGCTTACAGGTGACGTCACAGAGTCAGTCTACGGTTGATCTCTCTGGTCTACCAGCCACCTATACTGCTCAGCACCTGCAGCCACACAATCAGACCTACGTTATGCTAATCACATATTGTTTGCACCTGTGGGAGAGCGCGGGGACTATTAGGTTGGGATTTGCCTTGTGTTCAGGGTTGGTGTTTGCGTGTGTGGATGTTTGTATGGACGTTTTGCTAACATTTTACTGTGTGTATTCAGATGCCGGCAAAGATCCAGTAGGGCCTATATCTGCAAATAAACACCCAGCTTGAAGCTCACATTGCCTGCCTTCACTGTGTTTTTGTCTGTCTGAGCCTGCGCTCACCACACAACCCGTTACGAATGCACAATGAGGAACAAGGAAGAGGCAGACAGAACCATCTGAATTCTCTGACTCGGATACACCCTTGCCCTGGGAGATTGTTACACAATTCAGAGCTACTTGCATTAAAATCTAACCTATAGGGACCCACCTGCAAACACCCACTGAACGCTAAATTGTTTGCTTGGTAAGGAATGGACCTGCCTACCACCAAAGGTTTTAACTGTGACAGGCGTTTAATATTGTGAAACTGCAAGGCTCCAATGAGGAGAAATGCTAGAGAAACTAGGGTGGGCGGACACCGCAGGTGTTTAATGAACCAAGCCTGACAGACCAGTTCGTGGGATCAATGCAGATATGGAATGGTGGTGCCAGGGGCAGTGTTGGTTGGGATATGGATTTGTTAAAGAGAGACGTAATCACATCAGTAAGGGAGAGAAACCTTTCCAGCTTAAATGGTGGAGATGACAAATACATTTTATTGTAATCTTTGCATCACCACCCACTACAGCCCTGGAGTATAAAGCCACATGATTCAATCCCCTCTTGTTCGAAGCACAAAGTCCCGTCCCTCAAACGTCACGCTTGACAATCCATTAAGATACACCCATAAGAGAGTTAAATGTATCTCTACATCAATCACTTCTCTTCTGGTGAAAGGATGTCAAAATGATACCCTGAGTGGAGATAATGGCTTCATTAGCCCTCACTCTGATTAATCTCAATGCTGGCACCCAGTATAACAGATCTGCTCATTGCTAGACAGTGTTGTGACAGGAGTTTTCTGTTGAAGAGCATTCTTACATATTTATAACTTACATTAGTCACAATAACAGCAAAATACTTAAACACAAGTGAGCCACCGACTTATTGGCTGTACATCAGCATTGGACGATTTTGGCAGGGATTTTGACCCTGGCTTGCGTAAAGGCAGGGTCGGTCATTCTCAGGAACGCTTGCTAACTTTGAGCTCAAATCAAAACAATATCCCTCTGCAGCACCACCTCACACATTCTCTGGAAGTACTATGTTTTGTTGTTGTGAGCGGTATTTGCCACTTTGTTTGTGTTTTTAATAACGGAGCCAGGGCTGTGTAGAAGTATTGCGGATTCTTTTTTCAACACGCACAGAGAACAGTAAGGTAGCGAAATTCAAGGAGATATTTGGTGAATTTGACAAAAAGTTTATTACTGTACCTTACAATTTGTTGTGCAATTACGTTGCAATATCTGTTACACCTTTAATGTTACTAATGTTAGTTTATTTGCCGCCTGACTCAGACAACAGTAGCCTACCCAGCTGCAGATTCTAAAAATATCTAATTGTTGGTACTTTAATACCGCAGCCGCTGGCTGGACAAAACTCTGCCATTACATAAGAGGTTCAATGGGAGCCATGTACATGTATGGTTAGTTTTAAAATTGAAGTGAAAGATACCGGCTGTGTGGGAGTATTTCACTATATCAGCATTAGCTATCGGCTAAATTGTTACTTTAAACATGGTATCGGCCCAGTATTTCACAATCTTTGCATCCCTAATGGATACACAAACACATGCACGCACGCACACGTATACACGCACGCACACACACACACACTCACTCACTGCTCACCTGCCCACACATTGATTCTGGCTCATCTACCGTACAAAAGTCCAACTGTGATCTGGGATGTTACTTCAGATTATGACCTGGATGTGAATCAGAAAACTCAACCAGATGCTTATACCTGTGATATAATACTTACATATTCATGGTTTTGCCAGCACTGATTAGGAACATTAATCCAGTCCTGAACATTTTGTACGGCTCTTTGTAGCAGCTCACTGGCACAGGATCATCTGTGTTAGCATTCTAAAGAGAGCATCCCCAGGGAATGTGTGGCTGGCATGCCATCTTTCTCCTTCTTAGACAGCAAGTGAGATAGGAAGGGGGAGAACCAGGCAGCCCTCTAAGAGCCTGGCTGCTCAAGAGGGTGTTAACATTGACTGTGTTTTACGGCTGTAAAATGCACTGGCCACAAAGCACCAAGGTCAAGGGGGATGCATGGAAGATGAAGCCAGATCCACTGTAAATGGGAAAGCATGCAAACGAATAGGGGAAATGTCCCAGTGGGGAAATAATGTGTGGAGGGGAGCAATATTGGGCAGGTGATGCATACGAATAAGGGACATTTCGTAGGAAAATAACAAGAGATGCACGAGGGTGTGTAGATAAGAGGAAGAGGCAGGGGATAAGGCTGTTGGTTTTGGTGGTTTAAAATGCTCCTTGCAAGTGTGATGACTGCTTTAGATTGGTTTTCCGTGCCTGATGTTTACCGGTACTTTAAGCCAGGGCTGTTTAGGATTGTTTTTATGAAATGTGCCAGAAGACGTAACTCAGTATTAGCGGTCTCCAGAGTTAAACACTGAATTAGAAAAGTCTGTATGATGTAATCAGATAGGTTTCAGATAGGTTCCAGTAGTTAAATACATGTAATTCCTGAAATCAAGGGTTTCTTAAAGATGCAAAGTAGAATTTCTATTGATTAAATATATTTGACACAGCTTCTCTAATCATTCCCCTGATACATCATGTTAGCTAGAAGGATTTGTATGTCCAATTGTTAGTGCAAAGCCAGAAACAGTTATTGGCTTTGCTTCAGGATGAGATTTGATAGAATTGGATGTAAGCGGAGAACCCAGTAATTCCAGTTTGGCCTTCATTTGCATATTATTAGATCAAAGTAAAGTTGTTCAGGATTGTTTCTGACGATACGCCATTGGCTTATCCGCTTGTTAAGGGTGATGCTCAGACCATTTCTGTAACAGCTTGCAGTGGGTTTAGCCAGAGACACAATCCCAGTATAAGATGCATCACTTGTAGCCACTTGCAGCCACCACAGAACAGCTTTCTGTCGGTCTATTTGCTGTTTTACCTAACTGTCTGTCGTTCCATATGTGTCTCTGTATTCCTACTCCTCTACCTGTCTGTAGTTTGTTTACCGAACTAACTGCATGCCTGTCTGCCTGCCTGCCTGCCTGTCTGCCTTTCTGTCTGTCTGTGCCTCCCTCCATCTCTCTACCCACCTGTCTGTCTGTCTTTCTGTCTGTCTGTGCCTCCCTCCATCTGTCTACCCACCTGTCTATCTGTCTTTCTGTCTGTCTGTCCCTCCCTCCATCTGTCTACCCACCTGTCTGTCTGTCTCCATCCATCCTTTTACCCACCCATCTGTCTTATGTGCAACTGAATGCAAAAGTCGGTCTGAATGCTTCCCCACCGGCTCGATCACAGCGTTTCTGCTGCCACTGAGCTGTCTACCTTTGGCACTTTAGCTCTTTTGTGGCCTGCACTGTGTAGCTTGTTCAGATGTCTGTACTGGAGGGTAGCTTCTCACCTCCAACAGTGATAGAGATATGCGGCACGCCCCCCGTGGGACGCCGTATGCTGTGCTGCAATGTGCCCTTTAGGAAAATGACTCTCTTTACTTCCCACATAGACAAAAAAGAGTTTTCATGTGACAATCACTTCAAGTTGATCTGTAAACACTCACAGCCACTCTCTGTGAAAAGGAAATGCATTCGACAGCCCAGATACGTTTTTATTTTATAATTTGAATAGGCATTACTGCTTTTTGAGAGGTTCTAAGGAAACAAGCTCCAGCATTATATTACAGTAAAATGCTCTGAATCAATTCTTATTTGCCCAAGTGAGTGCATTATCAATCCTCCACGAGACGCATTATCCACTTAAGTCAAAGCAGGGGCTTTCATTTTAATTTTCTCTGTGATATTTTCCCTCATGGATTTGTAGAACAGTAAAATAATTGAATATACAGCACTGATTCACCAAAAGAGAGGCCCTAACAAGCAGAAGTCACTACGTCTTCAGGAGAGAAAGTGTTGCAAAATCATGCAGGGCCTGAAGGGTATAAACTTTGCAAAATTTGCAGTGGCCTCCCATTTATTTTTTGAAAATGTGAAAACTGCCCCAATTCAAAAGCTATGGGTGGAACAAAATATAGAACATATTAGGGGTGCACAATATATCAACTCAGTATCGTTATCACAATAGCACATTGCGCAATATCATGTTGAAAATGTTGCAGGAAGTGCAATATTCAGTTTATTTTGTTGAGAGATGCGTCCATTGGCTGTCTGGCTTAGTTGTGTTTGAATTAGACAGAACAGTAAGATGTGTGTCCGAGGAAGCTAATGACATAATTGAGATCGAAGAGGAAACATCAGTGGCCAAAAATAACGCCTCCTCGGTAGCTTGGGGTTACTGTTGTTTTCCAGTTTGACTGTAAATTGAAAATGTGTTGTTTTGATATGTTCTGAATATACTGTATTTTGATGCATTTTCCATAACTTTGTGTTTTTAGTTATGTTTAAAATATGTAAATTAATACAGATATTGAAATTTTCACATTCAATATTGCAATTTCACATTTGATCAATATCGTGCAACCCTAGAAATTATTTCTGTGAATCAAATTGTAGTTTGATTTGCAGTTGCATTCCCGATTATGTATTCCAAAAATGAAAGACTGGTAGCCATATAGTCAGAGAATGCAGGGGAATTTGAATAGAAAGAGAAGCCAACAGGGATAATACGAACAATTTTACATCTCTATGAATGCAGCGGCTTTCATCATTGTGCGGGCTGCAGACATTTATGCAGTGTTATTAAACACTCTGGCACAGGCCAGCAGTCACCAGCAGGCAGTAGGCAGTATCAACCAGCCTGTGCATGGCTGTCAAACGGCTCACCGCTCTACAGCTATACTCTATCAGCGCTCTGCTCTCTGGCAGAGAATCAATGCAAAACTGCAGATGTGAGCAAAAGCGGCAGGAGAGAGAGAGAGAGAGAGAGAGAGAGAGAGAGAGAGAGAGAGAGAGAGAGAGAGAGAGAGCTTTTCATCTCTCAGAGAGAGATATACAATTAAACAGATAATTTGCCTGCAAAAACATACCTCATCAACATTATGATAATAAGAGTCTTTGTGATTTCAATTAGCATCTACCGGTGTGTGACGTGAGGTTGTTCTGGTTTCATGTAAAACTCTGACACTGATCATTGAGACTAGCAGATGAAGCAAAGTATGACTCACTGACTAATGTACAAAATTAGGTTAAGGTTAGGCCTGCGCATTTAGCACAAAGGAAATAAATCACTGTCATTTATTTGCGAATGAAATGTTTTGAACAATGTACAGTATACAAAAATAAATAAAAGAATAGAAAAACAAAAATCACAATTTGAAAGAATCGACTCAGAAATACATCAGTTTGGGTGTTATGGTAATGGTGCAGATCATAGGTGTGCCAGACAATTTGAACTTTGATAAAGCTATGGCAAAGATGAAAATGATAATGAGCCAACATGCACGCTAAGATCTTACTTGGTCTTCTAACCCCAAATACATGTTTAATAAATACAGTAAGGGCCACGGAAACCCTAAACAAGTTATAACAAACTATGACATGTAACATTTACCACAAAAAGGGGCTATGCATGTAGCTGTACAGTAGGCTATATTCCATGCACAGCAGACATCTTTTTATGCAATCTATTTGAATATCTATAATTATCTATGTTTTGTACAGAAAGGAAAACATCAAGGATTACCATAAGAGTAACATATTCCCTTATGAATTTCTTCAAATTCCAGTGATTATGATTCTTCAGTCTTCAGTAAAATCTACCAAACTACTATTGCTGTGCAAAAGTTACAACGAGCAGGAAAAGAAGAATTCTTCAATAACACTATACAGCTATTGTACAAAGAAAATCTGGGACAAAATGGGGGGTAGGATGTGTACTTACAGTCTCCCAGAGTGCCAAATGTGTAATAGATTTCCTTTACAAGTGTCTGTACACGTGTTCATTCACAGAGGATGGCAGTTGGTAGCATGGGTCTCTGTTGGGGCACACAAAAAGCATACAGTAAGATGTTATGTCAGGGGGAACTGTGGGAGGTTTGTACAGTACAAACAAAAAACACTGTAATGGTCAGGGTGAATCATACATCTCTGCCATAGCATAGGAAAGAAATGAAGAATAAATGAAATACAATAAATATAGATATAATATAAATATAAACCTCTCCGGGAACATCACCTTATCGTGGTGGAGAGGTTTGTGTGTCCCTATGATCCTGAGAGCTGTGTTGTCTG
>JAODTR010006088.1:0-10984 GCA_025399935.1 Amblyopsis rosae
TCGGGATCCCCCAGTCAGAGCTTGCTGATGTTGCTCGGGAAAGGGAAGTTTGGGGTCCCTTGCTGAAGCTGCTGCCCACGCGACCCGACTCCGGATAAGCGGATGAAGATGGATGGATGGATGGAAGTATTGGTGTTGGTAAATAAAACTCTGATTAGCCAAAGAGTTGGTCAGTCATGCCAAACTAGATTATTACATCTAGTGTATTAATTTTTAACAATTAACCAGATTTATATTTTATTTGACATTATATATGTTGTATATACTTTATATTATTATGTAAGAATAACTTACAAGCTACACACCAAACACACAGTGACTACTATACTGTTTAGTCCCAGTCACCATTGATCAGTTTGGTACATCAGCCACCATTTGTTTTCCCTCCATGTCATCATGTTCAGTGCTATCAGTGTTAACAGCCTTATTTCCCCAAGGCTTGGTTTGTTGTAAGCAAAGTAAACCGAACCTGAACTCTTCTTCTGTCATATATGACTCCAGACAAATGCAACAGGACCCTGACCAGGGATCCAACCAGGGTTATAACCAGGATCGTGACCAGGGATACAACCGGTACAGACAGGGTTACGGTAGCCAGTAGCAACCTCCAGACTCTCTTCTTGGTTCATCTGCAGGAGCCTTCCTAAAGCTAGCGAGCATCTTTGCTAGGCTCTCCAGCAAATTTAAGAGTCTATGCTTATCAATAAACAATAAAGTTCTTAATGCAGGCTTCTTCTTGAGTGAAATATGCTTAATAGTTTGCTGATAATCACCTGTCAGTGTGCTGAAACAAAATGTATGTTTTTCAAATGTTCAAAATGTTTTTCAAAAGCTTACTTTTCAAATAAATGTTTTGGGACTCAGAATGTCTCTGTCTTTAAATTAGCTTTCCACCAGTTACCAATCAGCTGCCTTCAAATGAGCTGTCACATGACCTGTCAGCACAGCAGGACAAGAATGTGAGACTGATTAAGCAACATCTTGATGTACTAATGAAGCTAAGAAGGCCTTAACATTACGTTACTTAAATTCAGCACAAACTACAGAGAGGGGGTGTACCGCTGTCAATACAATATTTTGGAGATGTTTGCTGCAATGTTTAATTTACCCAGTAACGTTCAACAAGCTGAAAAGAAAACGTCTTTTGTATGATTGCTGTATATAAAAATAAATGTCAAATGTATTTTCTATGTTAAGATAGTCCTATACATTTGATATTATGGTGATTGTTTGTTTTCGTGAATGGCCGAATGGTGCCTCCCAAGGAATTGTGGATCGGCATTATCCGTGGTATACTGACATGTCCATCATCCCGACACGTCCAATATTGACCTGTAGTAATAGTATGTCCAATGCCTAAATGCAACATAATTATACTCACGTGAGTCAAGAGATCTCACCTATTTCCAAATTGTAGCACATCCACCAAGGTATTGTGTAAATGTGTGAAATATATTTGATTTCAAAACAGGACATATTTAAATAAACGGAAATCAATGATTATATAAAGAGAGCAACTTATTTATAATAATAATAAGAAGAAGAAGAATGTTTTGTACATCACTTTTCAGACATAATTGCAGCACAAAGTGCTTTACAGAGAGAGAATACATGCACAGCCTTTCTGTGTGGAGTTTGCATGTTCGCAACCTTGTCCGTGGGTTTCATCCGGGTGCTTTGGTTTCCCCGACTATCAAAAACATGTCAGATTCATTATCCGGTCAGTGTCATATGACCAGAGACACTGCCTCCAATCTGGAGCTGGTCCCTGGGCGGCTGCCCACTGTGTATGTGACAATAAAAGCACCTTTAACAACACCGGTACGGCAACCGGGCCTCCCTGAGATATAAGAATGGTTAAAAGAATGGTTAAAAGAAAACAAGAAAAATACATAATATGATACTGAAATTGCAACATTTTCTTACTGTTGAAATAAATTTGACGCATTATGACTGGCTTTTGTGTTTACCTATGTCTAAATGTTCATTGATAATTTTGGGCCTCAGAACTCATCTGTAGTTAGTTCCTCCACTGGTAGCCAATCAGCAGCCTTCAAATTAGCTGACTCATGACCCATCAGCACAGCAGGATGAGGATGTAAGCATCCGGAATGTACAAACTGATAACAGACACTGTAGTCACCATTACTCATTAAAACTATTCTCATTTAATTTGTTTCTTACAACTGCTTTCACACGTTTTATGAAATTAAGTCAAATTGTTTTCAATAGAATAATAAGAAATGTATATATAGCGCTTTTCCCAGACAAAGAGTCACAAAGTGCTTTACATTTATAGATATAAACAAAATAAGTAAATACAGCCAGTAATAAAACAATAATTGTAACCGGAAAAGCCCATTCCTCGGACACACAACTGGAAAAACACAGTAAAAATGCCAGTAGAGCGTTACCGGTCCTACACCGTTTACACACACAATATACAGCACAAAAATATATACATGCACCTACATGAAATTACACCATAACATTTTATCCAAATGCCTGCCTAATACTATACACAATTTTAAAAATGCACACAGTCTCATTTCTCCTACAAAATGAAACACTGCGTTCAAAATACTGTAAACACATCTGAAAATCAAGTATTTGCATCAAATGGCTCAAGCACTTGTCTTTCATCAAGTCGACATTTCCATACGATGCTCTGCAAAATAACCTGCTGAGAGGGGTTACAGTAAACACCAATGCAATGGTGAATCAATACATATTTTTTCCCCAATACATCATTATAATTACTGTCGTAGTGTTGTTCAGCATACACGAAAACTAAACAATATACTTTTGTACAGGAACACATGCATGTAAACCAAAAAAATAATTTGTAGAGTTTTGGCTGGCCATGCAGTAATACTTCCTAAACTGTACATTAAGTGCTAAATGTTCTCTTGCTAAACAGCACGGTAAGACTCTCCTGGAGTGTCGTGTCTACCCTCTTGGACGGAAGACGCATCTACGGCATGTCCCCACATTACTCCTCACTTGCCTGGGGAATGGGGATGCAGCATAGGGCTGGGGTTACACTGTCCAGGGTGAAAGAGATGTTAATATGAGGCGAGGTACACGACTGTGAGCCGGTGATGGGTGTGAAATCAGCCTTGTGAAAACTTTGTCTGATATTACTGTGCCACAAAACTGGAAGCCGATATTGATCTGGATCAAGGATAGGCCGAATCTCAATGACAACTCTTTCCTCCTCTTCCTCGACCTTGCCCACTTCCTCTTCTTGCAGTTCCGCTTTGCACTGGCTGCCTATTAGTTTTAGTGTCGATTTTAAAATATTAATAATGACCTACAAGGCCTTTCATCGTGAAGCTCCCTCATATATCGCGGACCTTCTACTTCAACAGACTCCTAGACGGGCTCTAAGGTCCTCCAGCCAAGCTCTTTTAGTCGTCCCCAGGACTCATTTTTAAACAAGAGGTGACCGTGCATTTAGTTCTGTGGGGCCTAGGCCCTGGAACTCCCTTCCTTTACCCCCGAGATCATTGGTGTCTGTGGTTATATAAAATAAATATCTTAAGACTTATCTATTTAAAATAGCATTTAGGTAGGACAACCACTTTGTGGTTTAGTGTATATTATTTGTTTTACTGTTGGATGTTATCCGTTTGCTGGTATTTATGGTGTCTTTTTTAGCATTGCATTTTCAATGTGTTTGCTTAAATTGTACTGTAACTTGTATGTATTGACATTGCATACTGCTGTGAAGTACCTTGTGACTGCTGTCTGGGAAATGTGCTATACAAATAAAATGTACTTACTTACTTACTTACTCTTGGTGGGTGTGACACTGGTGAGTAAGTGTAGAGTTTTGATTGGGTCGGGTTTTGGAAAATGCAAACAAGTTACTTCCGGTGCTATATCTATATATAGTGTTTTGCAAAGAGTTTTATGAAATTGAAAACTTCTGAAACCTGTCACTCAAAGAGCAAAAACCATAATCTAAGTATAAGTCAAAACATTAAGCTAATTCACAGCCTTTCACTCAATCGTGTGACGAAAGTTTTAATGTGTAAGCAGTTTTTTTAAAAGCTGGAAAAAACTTCACCTCTATGACATGCAAATACTGTATATCCAGGGAGCTAAATGCTTCACTTTCTAAACAAGCAGATGAGTCGTTTCCTGGAGAGAAACACTTTCTTTTAACATTGCAAAATATGCCAAGGGACGAGCATCCCTATTTTCTTGAAGGGAAATGGTTGATGACACTCTGATTTATTGTATGTTATTCCAAAAAAACACCAATGAATAATACAGAGAAAAAGTACAACCAAACTTGGTTGTACTTTTTCTCTGTATTATTCATTGGTGTTTTTTTCAAGTTTTTCCAGAATTAAACTAGCAAAAGTGGATTGTGACATGCCTTATATGCACTTGATTCGACTTGCGCTAGACCCTATACTTTATACTTTATTTAGGCCATGGTTCTCAGCAGGAAACCGATGGAGTGCTTACTCTGGGTAGGGAATGAGTCCTTACCCCAAGTGAAGGAGTACTTCGGGGTCTTGTTCACGAGTGAGGGGACAATTTATCACAACGTTGTGATGAAAAGAGAGCTACGGCCAATTTTCGTTCCTACCCTCACACCTATGGTTATGAAGGGTGGGTCATGACCAAAAGATCGTGATCATGGGTACAAGCGGCCAAAATGGGTTTTCTCAGGAGGGTGGCTGGCTTCTCTCTTTGAGATAAGGTGAGAAGTTAAGTCATCCGTGAAGAGTAGAGCCACTGCTCCTTTGTGTCGAAAGGAGCCAGTTATGATAGTTTGGGCATCTGGTAAGGATGCCCACTGGGCACCTCACCAGGGAGGTGTTCCAGACACAACCACCCAGATCCAGGACTAGGTGGAGAGATAATATCTCCACACTGGCCTGGGCACGCCTTGGGATCCCCCAGTCAGAGTTGGATAATGTGGCTCGGGAGAGGGTCCTCTGCTTGAGCTGCAGACCCCGCGACCTGAGCACATATAAGCTGTTGATGATGGGGATAGACTTAGATCGTTAAAATAAGACCCTTGGTGTATTCACTCAGGTCATAATCCCGGGGGGGTGGCAGACAATACCCCCCATCCTGGAAACAATATGATCGGTCTTCTGGCCAAAATGTTGGTGGCAGCAATGCAGCGAATTAAGCGATACAAACAGGTAAAGCAACGCCATTGCCAGTTGGTTAAAGCTGCCCTAACTGATTCAAACTCGTTCTACACCCATTAGGATGTATGACTGCAAAACAACTGACAGTTACAACTGTCAGACATGTTTTCTCACCTAAATTACCATATTGTTGCACATCCGCCAAGGTATTATGTAAATGTGTGAAACAGGAAATATTAAAATAAAGGGAAATCAATTCCGATATAAAAACAGCAGTAGTTCATTAAAAGCCCAATTCACACAACAGCCTCAGATTTCACGTTCTTTCAGAGCTACGCCTTTCCACTTTGACTTAGAAAGGTAAGAAACATATTTCTACAATATTATTTCACATAAAATGATGCATTGATGAACAGTGGTCTAATATATCCTGGGAAAGGCACTGAAGCCTTGTTATCCACCACATGCTTTTAGGTGCTTTTCATTTCAAGATTTTAAAACTTGAATATTTTTATTATTAATGTATAAACAACCATGTATTTACATGGATGAGTGTTAATGCAATACCCCACAGTAAAACACTGAACCCCTGTTCACCAGATCAGGATGAAGTGTGTTGTGCTGTTTGCTGTCTTTCTCCTGATGGCCACCATGATGGTTGAACCTGGAGAATGTGGGTTTATTGGCAGGGCAAAAGCATTCAGCAGAGGAGCCAAAAAAGAAGCACTAGGTAACTCACATCTGGTATTCACATTGAAAGATCTCTGAAACTGAATGACCTGTGAATGAATTATGTGATCCCTGTGAGGACCGGAACATTTAGAGTTTTTCCAATGACTGGGTCATTAGAAGCCTGAACGACTTATTCACGACTCATGTGAATCTGGTGTGTTGGATCAGGGAGACATCTTCAACATGCATGAGAGGGGGTCCACAGGACCTTGGATGAATAGCCCTGCCTTATGTAACACTATGAAATCCTTCCAAAAGTCGAACATGGAATTGGCCATGTTTGCACCTCTCGCTCTCTTGTATACCCTCTGGTAATAATGCTGTAATGCTGCTTCATGGGATGCCTTGTTCTTATGGAACCAGCATAGCGGCAAATACACGTGTTGTTGATGTGAATGCTGAACGAATTATGTGGTTGACATAAATATTTTGTATGTTTCATACAGATTACGATATGCAGAAACTCAAGGACCAGCTCAGGTAAATGGCCCTTATACTATGACTGGCAATAGAAACATTGTTGGTAAAATGACTATGTCTTACCTGAAAACAGGCAAGATAACTATGCTTCACATTAAGATAGAGAGGGGAAACATTTGTCTAATAATTAGCGTTAATCTAGTTGATAATAATAAAGTTGATAACAGATTTAAAATATGTACTCCTACAAATAACCTAAGAATAAATTGCAAGTTACACACACAAATAGTCAGTGACTACAATAATGTTTTATAATTGAATTTTTTTTTTTTTATGCATGGTCAGATTTGTTGGCATCTGACTAATTGGCCCAGCAGCAATCACATTGTAGTGTTCTGCTCGAGCCCGTATTTATTCCTTGCCTTAGCAAACAATCATATTGAGCACTAGCAGCCCAAAGGAGCCCAGTCCAAGAACTCCCTCTCTTCCGATCAAATACCCCCCCCTCCATCCCCCCTCAACCATTTACTCTTAAAATGAGCCCCTCCCAATAAAGTGAATGTAACATCCATCCTCTGTGATGCCAGCATGTCTACTGCTTAGTATTGCTTCTACTGCCTGTTTGTTGCAAGCAAAGTAAGCTGAACCTGAACTCTTACCTCTAGCTACAAACAACAGAAATATGCAGGCATGTCACGGTCTAACCAGGGTCCTGACCAGGGTGCTGACCAGGGATATGGAAAGTAGCATCTCCATGGTTCATCTGCGGGAGCCTTTTTTAAGATGGACAGCATCTCTGCTAGGCTCTCCAGCAGATCTAATAAGAGTCTACGCTTATCGCTAAACAATAAAGTTCTTAATTCTGGCTGTTGGCTATTGTTGAGTAAAGTATAAATTATGAAAATATCTTGATGAAAATCTAATTTCAGTGTGCATGAAAGAAAATATTTGTTAGCTTTCTGTTTGAATAAATGTGAATTATGCATGCAGAGCTGTCTTGCTTTTGTTTGTTTTTTGTCTAAAAGTTCAACTGTAATTCTGCTCATTTTGGGACTTAAATGTCTTTAAATGAGCTCTTAGCCAATCAGCTGCCTACAAATGAGGTGTCACATGATCTGTCAGTACAGCAGGATGGGGATGTCCGCGTCTAGACTGATTTAGCAACATGCTGAAGTACAAAATGATAACAGACAGGCCACTGCAGTCACCGTGACAACGTTATTAGAGCCTCATCTCTACAGTGTGTAAATATGTACAGGGTGCTAAATCCTCCATAACACCTTTAGATGTCTACCTGCACCTTAAAAGTACAACCTAAGATATTTTGCGGCAAAGCTGATTTGGTTTAAAATTAAATATTTTAGCAGAATATTTTATCCAAAGCGACTTAAACAATAAGTACATTTAGAAATACAACAAAGATAGCAGGTCAGGCATCTTCCTCAAAGATCCTTACAGGTAAACCAACTCCTGGGCTGGAACGCATTATTTTCCGGCTGGGAGTCCAAAACCCACACCATTAGACCAAGAGTTCCCAAAAGTCTCAGCTCGCAGCCCCCAAAATAACAGTGCCAGAGACTGGCGACCCCCCGCTTTCTCCAAGGGGTACTAGAAACATAACAGCCATGATATTATTTTATATTAAGAAGTTTAATGTGAGTGAGTTAGATTTTAGAATTTATTTTTTATTACCTAGAGCCCAGGAAAGCTTTTTTTTGTTACCACAGCGGACAAGCAGGTTTTGCATGCAAGTTGTTTTAACACATCTATGGGCCGCACGCACATTGCCAAACTGAAAAAGTCAAGTTTGCAGTAGCAAATTGTAACGAGTTTTGTGTCATAGCCTTGTGTAAGCAGCCCAAAATGTGCTTGGTGAATAGGGTCTGGAGTCTGGACATGCTCTATTGGGAAGTGTTTGCAGTCGTTGCCTCCTACAAACAGATGTAGCTGATTCACCTGTCTGTATTGTTTCATCTACCACTCTCAGGGGGGACAGGATGGTCGAGTGGTCTGGGTGTTTAGGCTCCCAGGTGAATGTGAGGCAAAATACTGTAAAGCGCTTTGGATAAAAGCGCCATATAAAAGCAATCAATTTACTTTCACCATTGGTCCACCATCCAGGGTGTCTTTGAGAATGCTAAAGCAAACATGGGTTTGCAGAAGAATGCTAAAGCGAACATGGGTTTGCAGAAGAATGCTAAAGCAAACATGGGCTTGCAGAAGAATGCTAAAGCAAACATGGGTTTGCAGATTTTAATCTCTTGAGAAAATTATATTATTATCTCATTGCTGAAAGGGAAGTTGATTACTAAACAGCAGTACTTTGCTAGCAGAATTCACACAATTCACAATGTTGCTATATGAGGACTGAGCCCAAACATACAACACAAAGGAAAACCTGAACTACAACATGGCAGCTTTACTGTTACGATTACAGGAAGCAGCCAAACAGTGTGAATATTACAAATGCACCAACATTGACAGAACTTATGTGCTGTCGATGGCCTACATGTTAACTTCCTTTAGTAGCTATAAAAATAGGTATCACCCAAGGTGACCAAGCATTTTTGGTATTTTTTACTTCCTACCAAAATATACACTAGTCCCTAGTGTATATTTTGGTATGATAACGCTGCATTACTGTACCTTGTAGCTTATTATAGTTGTCACTGTAAACATAACAGAAATAGAACAACAGAAATGGAGCCATTGTGAAAACACCTCGTGGTGACCATGGCAACCATATTTTTTCGTCCATAACCAAATTATGCATTTTGCATCATATCTCCTGAACCAAACATAATAACGCAGTATAGGTGATGTCTAATCCTATGTTTTGATAGGTAATGAATAAATCAACGCCATATACAACATCATAAACTGTTCAGGTCAGTCGTTAATGTAGAAAAACACAGTATCTAAAACCCTAGGCTATACTGTTTCACACATTTGTGTAGATGGTAAATGGACTGCTTTTATATAGCGCTTTTATCCAAATCACTTCACAGTATTTTGCCTCATATTCACACACACATTCATACACCGATGGTGATTGCTGCCATGCAAGGTGCGACCAACCACCGGGAGCAGTTGGGGGGTTAGGCTCAAGGATGCTTACAGGTATGTCCACACCGGGGTTCAAACCCACAACCTTCCGCCTGGGAGCCCGACCACTCTACCACCCTGCCCCCATCCTGTGTAGAATAATTTGTTCATGAGTTCTGATAATTCATTCACTGTAGAGTCACTGAATCACACATCTCTCCATGCTTAAACTGAGACACATTGTCAGTGTTGTATCCTGGAGTCATTGGTTGTTTCAGGTCAACAAACACCCTCAACCAGGCGACCCGACCGAGGTTGGTTGTCTGAATGGCATTCTCCTGATCCCACGATGAATTCCTTTTTAGCCATCTGTATTCTTTCTCTGCCACCTCCACATTGTTGTTCATGGCTCTTCTCCTGCATACTCCCATAATGCCCAGAGTTCCATAACCTTTGCTGACTGAATATCTCGCAAACCCCGACTGCCCACCTCCACAGGTATACACAATGTACCAGGAGTCCTTCACCAGCTCCTGGTACATTGCCCTCTTCCTCTCTTGCACCTTCTCCATCCTATCCTCCCAGGGCACAGCCTCAGCTTCAGTAAGATCAGATGTCTTGTGGCTTCAGAAACCAAGTTGATTTCTGTTCTCAGTGTGGACTGTGACTCTGACGAAGGCAATATCCAAAACGCGTTGGTGTGACTAGTGGAGGGATTTATGGCTCCAGATGAAGTCACCTTAGCTCCATCCAATTCACTTATTTGCACCTATCTATATAGTTTTGTCCACAATGCCTTTTCTCCAATCCATACGGCATTCATAAAACAAATGTAGCCTAAAGTTTAAGACTTGGGGCATCCACAGAACGCAACCAGGAAGTAATCAGGTTAAACCGTCTACATGGTATGTACTGCTTTGTGTAAACGGTCTGCTAAATTATGTAAATGTGAGATCGTGGAGCACTTCACAAATCTTCTCTACAGTCGTTTCAGAAGCCAACTCAGCATCCCAGTGGTTCACGAAGCAAATCCCCCCCAAACGAAGGATTGCAGCAATAGAGCATTGTTCCATGGAGGACACAGTTGGCGACAAGCACCAAATATGCAATCTCCAGCAAACTGGTGTTCATGTATGTACTGTACCCAAAGAACTTTCACAGGCAAGTCAGGCTATTCTTGAACTATTGTGGCTGCAAGAAAGGCTGATGAGGGCAAAAAAGCTCACTCAGTGTGGAGGAGATTGTGAAGACAAAGTTAATAATTATTTTAAATGTTTTTCTTAAGATAAGTCACATGGAATATTATTCTCTTTACAGTGACTTTATTGTCAGAATTATTTGAATAAACTGATTATGACAACACTCAGACATTATACATTCAAGCCTAGGTTCTCAGATACTATGATGTAATTATCTCAGCGTACTGAAGCGCACTGAATTCACCATTAACGATTGACCTGAACAGTTTATGTTTTATATGGTGTTGTTGTCGTCCTATACCATCAAAACATAGGGGACATCACATATACTGCGTTATCATTTAAGATTCAGGAGATATGAGGATGCAGCCCCATGGTTAAATTCTATTTTAAAGACAGGTGGCTTGATTGAAGCTGTTCTGGTCAGTTTCACCTTCTATAGTATATATGTGTGTGTGTATGTGTATATAT
>JAODTR010006089.1:0-10984 GCA_025399935.1 Amblyopsis rosae
ACACCTCCCCAATGCCAGTTTGGACGGGTGGAAGGGGTCACATGTGACAGTGGGGCAAGTCCACGAGTCACAGAGCAGTGCTACAGAGATAATTGCTATGTGATAAAGAGGTGATTGCCTGCTGGCACCAGGGGAGAATAATGCCATCAGGTTGCAATAAAAAAACAGATGGATGGAACAAATGGATGCTGCTGGAGCCATGGCAACATTCTTTGGTCTCCTCCATTTCCCACCCTTTTCTTGTCTCTCCTTCGTTTCTTTCTTCTTCTTTATTTTCCACTTTCACCTCTTCGGTTGAAGCGGAGGTGACGAAAGGTTGTGTCCATGATGAGAACTCTATAGTAGTCTTCGCTTTGGCCAGACACTCTGCTCTCTGCTGACAGGCGTGTTCATAATGAAACTGGAAGGTTGTTTGGATATAATTCAGATGGAGAGTGAAAAGGCAGGCATATATTTGAATAAAAAAAAGAAAGACCACATATCTCCATTAACATAACCACTCTGCCTTTTGTCCACTCCTCATTCCATTCATTCATTTGTTTATTTTTAATCAGAGCCGGTTTGCATTAGCCGTACCATTCCAACATAATTACATGCTTGAGTTTGCAATTTGATGCATTTTCATTTGGAACGGAGCAGTAGTGAATGTCCCGTTGTTATCCATGCCCATCGCCTAGTAGTACTACATTCTACTGTGTAAGTCATACATTTGAACAGTTGCTGAGTTGCTAGCGTTGACTCCCACTACAACAAATAACTTGTTTTAACAGCAGTAACAACAGTATTGTAAAAGTACAGACTATAATCAACAATCAGCAAAGCACTGAAAACATTTGCAGATTTTGCAAAGGAAAATAAATATGAAATATGACAAAACTGTAATCACCCCCCCACCAAAAGCATATTACGAGCCACAATTTGTGAACCACTAGATTTCAGGCTTATTAGAATCACCCATAAGGCCCTGGTCCCTGCTGAGAGCAGCAGCCAGCTGGAGGATGAAAAGCCAATGACTTGTTTGACGGTGCACTTATTCAGAAACACTGGGCTAGGTCAGACCTTTACCAACGCTGGGCCCGACCCAATTCACATCCTAATAGGGGCATTGGAAGTATCAACAAAGCAGAGGAGCCTGAGTTCCAATATATAACTGTTTTCAGTTTGTCTGTCTTGAATTTGTTTAGCTTTCCATTTGCCTGCTTTCTTCAGTGGAGATGCCCCGTTAAAGGCTCAATTCATCTTATTTGGAAGGGAATGGATGATCCCTATTTGTCACGTTGATAAAATTATGCAAATGACAAAAGGAGTTAATAGATAGCGATGGCAAGGCATGCGGTTAATGGATGGTATGCCAGCGGCGAGCGTTCTACATCGGGACAGCTGCTTTCAGGTTACCTGACAGGGGCATTGAGGAAAAGTAATTGGCTTTTCCTTTGCAGGGTCCCCATTGAAATACAAGCAAAGTGGCATCCTGTGCCTCCCCATGTCTCACAATATTGTCATTAGCGCTTGTGGCCGTGGCCGAGAAGTTGGATTTCTGCTTTGCTGAGTCAGTATAAGCCAAGGCCATCCATGTCTTTGAAGATACATAAAGCTATGCAACATTATACAGACACAGCGATGGGTAGGACCTGGTCCAACTGTATCTGTATTCCTCTAACACATGCCTGAACATAAACCGCACAGCCTACCAATGATTATTGATTTGTTAGATAAATGCAGTGCTTCACAAGTTGAAGAAACTGTAATAGCTATTTCCCTCTTTGTCCATACATTTGTGTTTTGTGTATATGTCACTTTTGAAGGGAAATATCTTTATTTCTCAAACGACAGTTAACAAAGTGCTTTTCCATCAGCAAACGTCAAAGAGATGCGTTTACACAAAGGCAGCAAAACCAACCATCATGCCTTAAGGGTTGTGGTAGTGGTTCAAATCTCAGTACATACAAGTGGAAATTAAATATT
Source organism: Amblyopsis rosae (assembly GCA_025399935.1). NCBI lineage: Eukaryota > Metazoa > Chordata > Actinopteri > Percopsiformes > Amblyopsidae > Amblyopsis > Amblyopsis rosae. Next base: position 1,966 of record JAODTR010006089.1, read on the forward strand.
ACTATATGAGTTATGGGAAAACTCCAGGGAACATGTAACATTGCAGAATCAGTAAGAGAGGATTAATATCATATTCCAAAATCTGGGCATAAAGTGGCTCTTTATGAAAAATCTACAGAATGATTTGGCATGAACATTTAGTTTCAAAATGACAAAGGAGCTCAGGGAAGAGTGGTGGATATATTTTGATATTTAAATTAGGTCAACCTGTACACCTGTTCTTAAAATCTAATCAGCCAATCGTGACAGCAACTAGATTCACAAAAGCACACAGACATCATGTGAAGAGGTTACGTTGTGATCCGAGTGTCTGAATGTTGAATGAATGCTGGTTCTAGACGGGGTGGCTTGAGTGTCTCAGAAGCTACTGATCTCCTGGGACATCACACCAGTGAGTGACAGCTCTGTGGACGAACACTCGTGGTATACGAGGTCAGAGGAGAATGGCCAGGCGACTGTAACCCTGCAGTATAGTCCCACATTATACCAATGCATCAAACCTTTAAAGGTTGATGGTACCAACAGAAGTACAGCATTACCTAATGAAGTGGCTGCTGAGTGAACAGTTCACGGTGAAGTTGGACAGTTGGAAGTGTAACTGCTCGGCATACAGTATGTTCGGAGAACTTTCCCCGTTGTCACATGTCAACGCCTTGATTTGTATGAGGCCAACAGACAGCTATTAAAATGTCTGTGCGGCTGGTGACAGGACTCCTGTTGTGAAGACGTACCGAATCACCAAACAAGGGTTGACAGGCTTCTGTTCTCTTCCCTCTCTTTCATTCCGCTCTACTTTCTCTGCACTTTCCGTGCACTACCCATCCATCACCCTCAACACATATCCCTCCCTCTACTCTAACCTTACTGTGCGCCCCTCATCTCTCCTTCATCCACGTCCTCCTCATCTTGGTGTGACTCCCTTATAAACGTGTTATGCTTTGCATCGCTATCTCCTCGCGCATCCCTCTCCCTCCGTCCCTCCGTACATCCCTCTGTCCCATCCATCTCAATCTGTCCATCTCCTTTAGCTCATGCAGCAGCAGGCAGCCATCATGGCAGCAAGCCACGGGGGTTACCTCACGCCGAGCTTGGCCTTTCCCGCCACACAGATCCACCAGATGGGGGCGCTCAACATCAACGGCCTCCCACCCACTCCCATGACCCCGGTGTCGGGTGAGTTTCATCAAGCCCTGGGTGAGCTCTCAATTTAATTCCCTTTGACTACCTGTGTGTGTGTGTGTGTGTGTGTGGAGGTGGGGTTATTTGTCACTGTTCAAGTCTTCAAGTGTTTGTGCATGTATAGTTGGTGTGAAATTATTTTAGTTATGAATGTGTGCATGTAGACAGTATGTACAGTTCATATTGTGTGTGAGGGACTATTGTGCGCATATTTAGTCAGTCTGCCTACTGACAATCACAAAATGATTCCACTAGAGTGAATGAAATAAAAGGATGGAAAAATAACCTACACTGAATAAGACTTGCATATTGATGTAGGTAGGCGCTAATTTCATCGCGGCATTTCAGCCATGCACTTTGAAGCTCACGCACACAATCTGCATGCAATTGGTTTGTTTTCCATAACAAAAGGCTATGGCGATACATTACAGAGGAGCGGGAAGGACTTTCAGATACCTACTCATGGCATAGGCTTTGCTTATTCAGCAATACATCATTTGAGATGGAGGGAACTTCAACTTTTCCCACTCAACAAAAGCATGTGCTGAGAAATAAATAATACAGTAACCGAGTCTTTGCGTGTCTCACCTGTTTTGTCAGCAGCGCAGTATTGGGTTTTTGAAGTGATAACTTCAGTAACTTTAAACCAATGAGGGAGCCATTGTTAATGCAGTGGGGCCCAGTTTATACATCTTTTACAGCTTCGCCAAGCTTGTTAAACTACATCAAATACTCTGCTTTATGGGCTCCTTGTTGGTGGGAACTGTTATCTGAAATATCCATTCCATCTGAAGCATAAAGAAGGAGACATCAAGTGATTTTCAAAGCACTTGATTCTTGCCTGTTATAGAATATATAGAATATGTTCACTTATACTTTACACCGGTCCTACAAATAAAGTAAGAACAGGATCAATTACAAGATGCAGCTGTGTTGTCTGGAAAGCAGTAGGATGGATGTATGCTAGGGGACTTGTGATAGATACCAATGTACCAGGTCTGAAAATCAATACGACATGACTGGAGCTCTTATTCAGCACACCGTATGTCTGTGTCCCCCTCACCCACCCCGCCTAATGAATGCATGCACATACAGTGGGATGATGGAACATGCCAATACAAACACGCATGCTTTGTGCCGGTACAGCTGCACTCATTTTCAAAGCCAGGCAATATATCTCGAGAGGAGGGCCATTTGTCAAATATTTACAGTGATGTTTTTAGTGCAAAGTGGGCACTTTTGGGGTAAGCACAATCAATCAGAGACAGTGATTAAAAGTGCAGCCGAGCCGAGCTGAGGAGCCACGTTTTTAGTTACGTTACAGAGCTGACAGTGTGTATACAAACACATTATTTTGCCATACACTAGTGTGAGCAATCGTGGCTAATTCCGTTGTGTGGTCTGTATGAGCACCCGTGTGTAGGTACAGTATGTATTCAGCGCAGAGAGCAGACTCTTGTGTCAGAACATCACTGACTTTCATTACAAACGTCCAGCTTGTGTGATCAACATAAAAAACATATAGTGCCGAACCCCCCCCTCTCCCTCCCTCTCTCTCTCTCTCTCTCTCTCTCTCTCTCTCTCTCTCTCGCTCTCTCTCTCTCTCCCTGCACCCTTGTTTTGTTTTAATTTGTATTTCTTTTCTCAGTGCTCAGGCAGCCACACCTGCTGAACATTATTTTCAAAAAGTATCATCATGCATCATTGTAAGGGTACATGCTCTAATCAGCAGAAGCATCTGGCAAACGGCTTATGCACCATCAAGCTTAAATGCCCTGCATCTGTTGATGAAATTGATGTTTCATTGTTTTCAGAGTAACACCCTTAACCTCTGAGCCTTTATTTTATATACTTTGGTTGGCTGTCTCTCTCAGATATTCTTTCCTGTTGTTGTCTACGGCAACAGCAGGGGAGAGCTGCAAAGGTTATACTGATCATTTGAACAAGAGGTTAATGCAACACATTACATCAAGATCAGACAGGGTTTTCATCTTTTAAAGTATTATTGGCACTTTATGTAAATGGTATCCACACAAACAATTTAGAAATGTTGTGCTACTACTACTAATAGGCAATTTAATTTATTTTTTTAACGAACAGGTGCATTAACCTTTCTACCTTTGGTACCTTTGGTACCTGTGTAAATGCACAGGTACAATGGTGGAACATTTCAAAACAGCTTTTGCAACAATGCAGGGTGTCAAGCTTATCGGATGGGACACGTTAATGTATTCATTAACCCTCTGTCAGAGCAAAGACACAGTCTGTCTCAGACCATGAAAGCAGATTTTGGTTTTAAAATGAATTATTTCTGAGATTTATTGCGTCCCGCAGTCCTTGAGTTTTAGAGTCTCTCGGCCTACTTAAACAGACAGCCTTGCCAGTAATGTTATACTTTCCTTCAATGGTTTCTAAATAAGTCATGTCCATGAGTGTGGGGGAGGAGTGGGGGCTAGATACATTTACCACTACATCTACTGCAACAGAAAGGGAAATAAATTAAGTAAAAGTAAAACAGCTATTCACGGTAGTCCTTAGAAATAGAGTAAAAGACACTTTTTCGCTTAAGGATAAATCATTCATTGTATTCAATCATCACATGAAATCAGTAAAGCAAAAGCTTTTTTCTCTCTCTCTCTCTCTCTCTCTCTCTCTCTCTCTCTCTCTCTCTCTCTCTCTCAGACACAGACAAAGTGTTTTCAATGTCATGCACCAGGGCTTTGGGGTTGCTTGTTGGTAAAAATGTATTTCCATAGATGGTGAAATGCTGTAGAAAACATTTAGTCATGAATACTATCAATACGTACATGTAGGTGGTTAACAAGCATGAAGACTAGCTTTAAACAAAATGCCTTACAAGCCAATATATATACTATATAATATACTATCTATGATATGGTCTAATTTACATTTACTATCTCTGTGCATGGAAGTCTGCTTATATTGGATTCAGAAATATGACACAGGACAATTCCGTAGTGACTTAGTGTCATAGCTGAAGCTAATGAGCTGTTTGACGCGGTGACTCCGAGAACATTATGCCTGACTGAATAAAAAAACTGGTTGAGTAAGTCAGTTTGCCTTGGCTGACTATATGACTAGACTAGACTACATTAGAATGCATTATGACTAGACTAGTTTATAGTTTTCATTTAAGTTGACCAATTTAAAATCCCCTTACTCTTGAAAAATGATTACTCATATTTTTCCTTTGAGTCGATGCGTCATATTTAAATGAAAACATCTGTTGGAGTGCTTATTTCTTGCTGCAGTGACAGACGTCCTTATGTTGACTGCACTCGCCAACATGGGTCCAGCACTGCTTGTTGATTTGAATGTATAATCAGCATAATAAATACTTCTGCTGCATGCAATGTGGAGGCTTATTTCACAGAGCAGTCACTGCAGAAGGAAATCAACAGTTTTCTGTTCAAGTGGCATACAACTAAACAAATGCTTTCATTACATATCCAATCCCAATATCAATACGTGGTGTTGTTTAAAGTGTAACTTCACCATAAAATTAGTTTTTGAACTGTAAACTAAGTAATAGGATTGATCTGTGATTAGAGACATTAATGCTGATGTTAATATTGACAAAATTCCAGTTTTTAATCAAAATCTCTGTTCAAAATCACCCCAGGACATGGCTGGTTTTCATCGATGCACTTAGTACGCTCATACGTCATCAAATTCAAATGTTAACGTTAATTACCGTTAATCAACCCCTCTCCTCCTCTCACTCAGCTCCTTTGCGCATTAAAGATGTAGTGGGTGGAGTCAGGCTCAGAGCTGGGGTGCAGTTACAATGTAATGATATAGACCCGTCATAGATAGATAAGGCCTGTCTGATGATCCATGTCTACCTATTCAGCCATGGCAGTGGTAAAAAACTGTCAGGATACGGCCGCGGGGTGGGCGGAGACCCAAGTGCAGGACACAAATACAGGAGATGACAGGTAGAAGCAGAACAGGGTTTATTTAATTAAACAGGAGAGTCACAACCGTTAGGAGTGGAGGCGGTGAGAGGAGTAGAACTGCTGGCGGGAGGACTGCGGTGGGGTCGCTGGCTGCCGAGAACAGCGCCGGGGTTGCTGGTGGCGGAGAGTAGCGTATGGATCGCTCGGCGGCGAAGGGCAGCGCTGGGATCGCTGGTGGCGTCGAGTAGAGTATGGGTCGCTCGGCGGCGGAGGGCAGCGCTGGGATCGCTGGTGGCGTCGAGTAGAGTATGGGTCGCTCGGCGGCGGAGGGCAGCGCTGGGATCGCTGGTGGTGTCGAGTAGAGTATGGGTCGCTCGGCGGCGGAGGGCAGCGCTGGGATCGCTGGTGGCGCCGAGTAGAGTTCGCTGGTACGTACATCGAAGCAATGCAACAGACTAGCAATTGGTGCCAGGACGAAAACGCCTTTAAACGCTTCCGCCCAGGAAGCGGGCAGGTGGCAACTGCACGTGGGCGCATTAGGTGGCCGATGACGTGGAGGCGGCGCTGTCCGGTGCTGAACCGGCGGCTTGGCTCCGTCTGCTGCCGGAGCGGCCGCGAACCGTGACAAAAACATATACATGGGCCAATACTCACAGTACACCAGTGTCTGCATGTACTGTATATACTGGTTTTGTGAGTGCACTGTAAATAAACTATGAATATAATTGTCCACAATGCACAAGCTATAGGCCCAGTGAGCTATAAAAAGACAAAGAACTTATCTTGTTATAGTGGGGAATACTTCCACCACTCCATTGTGCACTGTAGGATATTGCAAGATGCCTTCAGCTTGGACCTTGGAATAACAAGTTTCATGAGTCATAGTACATGGTGTACGTATTGTATGCCTGTACAGTATGTAACAGTGTTTTACTCACGCTCAGTGCTCATAATGGATGTAGACACTTCTCACTGGCTACTGTCAGAGTTAATTTTCATTATAAATCAATTGGTCTTTCCTGGCTTGAGGTTCATCAATCACCACACACTACAACCTTTCGTCATGTCTCCCTTTAAAGGTACACTCCTTGATTGATCCCCCTACAACTCCACATTTAATTCACAGATAGTGTGCGCCACTCATGTGACACTGGTTTCAACTACAAGGGCTGTCTCAGACACGTATTTAAAGGCAGGATCTGTCATTCTTGCTCCAGCTCAAATCAAAACATCACACATTGAAATGCATTGTGAAGCAAATGGTAGTGCTACGGCTTTGGCGATATGAGCGGTGTCCACCACTTTGTTTATGTTACTATCTAGAGCCAGGGCTGGGTTAAAGTATTGGTTTCTTTTTTCAACACGCACAGAGAACAGTAGAAGCAGAACAGGGTTTGAGATGTTTGTTGAATTTGACAGTGTATTAGCTTACATTTAGCGTGCAATAGCTGACTTTACCTTTAGGACTGTTCCTTTATTAATGTTACAGCACTACTGTAATGCACTACAGTTCATATATCCTTATATCTCCTCCGCATGTGGAGGGAAGTGTGCACAAGCACATGTGCATGTGCATGCAAGTACACGCTCACACATACACTAAGAGAGGTAGAACTTCCCCCAATTCACCACTACTGCTACTACTATGGCTACTACCACAGCTACACACACACACACACACACACATACTATACTATACATACTCCCACAACACCGCTAAGCCTTGGAAAATGAATTTGCCTGATGATGGAGAGGGTGCATTATCTAGCGGTACAGTGGAGTGTGTGTGGCCCAGGCAGACAGGTTGTCTCTAGCCCTCAGAATAGGAACGTAGGTCTCCTGGGTCCTGGTCTGAGAATGGGCTGGAGCTGCAGTCTAATTCATCATGGCTCCACAGGAAACAAGCAATTGCGGGGAGGCTTTAAAAACAAAATAATAAAGGAAAGAAAAAATGTAAAGAAAAGGAAACGGTGTAAAAGATTCAACAGCTCTCACTGGACCTGAGCAATTCCCCTTGTCACGACATCGTCGCTTGGCCTGCGTGGATGATATAGCCTCTTCATGACTTCAACGCTGAAGCTATAGGACTGCAGGGGACCTGAGAGACACCAGGGAGGCTGAGGAAAGATGACGGGGGTGGAGGAGCAGAGAATAGTGTGTGTGGGTGGATGGATGTGCATTACTCACTAGTGGGCGGATACGGTGCGTCATGCGTGTCATATTTACTAAAGAATTAGCATACATTTCCAGGGAATAGCATACCGCTATAACACGTGGCCTATAGTAGGCTATATCGCGACCTGGTGGATGGGCTTGTTACCGAGGCGCCAGATTGTCAGGATATGTCATGCTGCAGGGTTTCCGTGACAACCTGGGTTCTCTGTCCAATCAGAGACAGGGCTTTGAGATTGAGAGGTGTTCCTCTGGGCCATGGAGCAAGGCGCTTTCAGAGAGACCCATTACACAGTGAGATCTTCCTCAAACTCGGCACTTTAACATTGGCAGCATGATTGGAAACACTTTCCAAATTAGGGTCCTTTAAAATTCATTGAACGAGAGATGACAGGGAACATCCAATTTCAATTCCACTCACCGTGCGGTACGGCACCGTATATGTAATGTCACGACCCGCCCATCACTAGTCAAACCGCTCAATGTCGATATTATTTTGTCGGTTTTATTTTTTATTTTACGACGTATAAAGTAAGAGCCATCTTTGTGTTTTTGCTACCTGCTCATCCGAGCACAATCTCTCCACTGCAATCTCCCCCATATCTAGTCAAGAGCTTTTCTCTTTTTTTTCCCCCTGCTGTAGTTGCATAGTGGTTTCATCACCCTGAGCAGTAGGAGCCAGCAGGGTTTCGCACAAACACTACCGACAGGCTCATTTTTCACAGGTTGACTTGCCGGCTATGCTGCTGAATGTGTCAAGACAAACGCTGGATATGTGACAGCCTCGCGTCGCACCCGTGTCCTTGCATTAGGGAAGATATGTAGTGTAGCGAGTGGTTGCACACATTGCGTGCGTGTGCGTGTGTGTGCGTGTGTGTGCATGTGTGTGTAGGCGTGCGCACGCATATTTACATGTTTGTGCGTGATATTTTGACTCTAGGCATTTGAAAGTAATAACTGTATTGGATTTGTTTGTGTTTTCAATAGATGTTAAGGGAGGACACTGTGTGTGTGTGTGTGTGTGTGCACGTGCGCGCGCATGTGTACGTGCATGTCTACTCTATTTGTGTTTGTGCATGCACGTGTGTACAGTGCACCTGCAGTGGATACACTATACAACCTTGCATGCTGGCACTTTATCTCCAATGACAGTGGCTGTAACTGTCCCCATAGGCCTTAGCTCTCCACCAGCCAACATCACCACGTCTGCCATGCCCAGCATCGTTACGCCCATCGTCAACGGATTCAACGGCATCCCTCATGCGCCCAACGGACACCCGGCTGTGGAGACGGTGTACACCAACGGCCTGCCACCATACTCCACCCAGAGCCCCACTGCTGCAGACACCCTCCAGCAAGCCTTCACCGGGGTTCAGCAATACACGGGTGGGTGAACTGTGGCATCCCCAAGGGCAGGGTTTCCTAACCGTGGTCCTGGGGACACACTGTCCTGCATGTTTTAGATGTTTAAGATGTCATGTTTAGATGTCAGTTGTATCAGGAGCAGAGATACATGTAAAACATGCAGGACAGTGGGTCCCCAGAGCAGAGTTGGGAAACAATGCCCCAGCGGGTCATGGGATGAATGTTGTATGGTGACAGCCCAAATATTTTATAGTGCTTGTATATTTAATTCTATTAGAGTAAAATGTGAAATATAGTAAAAATTAACTCTCTCTCTCTCTCTCTCTCTCTCTCTCTCTCTCTCTCTCTCTCTCTCTCTCTCTCTCTCTCTCTCTCTCACTCTC
>JAODTR010006090.1:0-10984 GCA_025399935.1 Amblyopsis rosae
CAAGTTCTGGCTCCTTCCCCCACAGTGAGGTGACGTTCCACGTCCCCAGAGCCAGCCTTTGCTGCCCGGGTCTGGTCGGTCGAGGTCCCTGACCTTCGTGGACAAAAGCTCATGTAGACTTTAAATTGCAAACGTGGTTCAGGAAGTGGCATGAGAAGAAAATGTCACAAGCTAAGGATTGTCAAAACCACTTTCAAAATACCAGTTGGAAATAAATTGAGTAACCAGCAGACCACACTGTGTTTAGACATATCAAATTCAATGTTTGACCATAAACTCTACACTTAATATTGCAAAAAATAAATAATAAAAGGACAGGTGTTGGAAAATGGGACCAATTACATGGATTTCAATCATCCTTTGAGCTTACACTTTTGAAATCGGTGTGAAATCTAAGTAGTTCAAATGAATCACACTATTATGGTGAAAGCTTTTCAGGAGGGCTTTAACCACCTTCACACATGCTGGATGTCCACATTTTCAAATTGCATCATCATTAAGCATGTGTTCAAGGTCATTTTTATGTAAATGAGTAGACATTTTAGGCACACATTATGTCACAAGTACTTTTAATCAGATAGATTCTGAAAAGCTAAATCTTAACATTGATTGATATTGTTAGAAATATATATGCATTGCACGCACCTTTCACAATGTTTCCTTCCAGTCATAGCCAGTACTGACGTTAACACCTCTAGGTGTTTTCATGCAAACTGATGAGAAGGAGAGGGATGAACGCCCGCAGTGAGTGAGGGTGGGAGTTAAAGGGAGAGGGAGGGCTTTGATGTAAGCACTGTCTTTGAAGCCTGTTGGCTTTGTGATGCCCCTTAAATGCTTCTGTCCAAACCAGACCGTAACCCCCAGACCCATTTTGCCTGGTGCATCTGACTGATATTTCTTCACGCGTTCCTGCCAGGAGGATTGGCTGCATTGTAAACATAGGAGGTGTGTAATACGCACCCAGTCACGTTATACAATAAGACAGGGCAAGACGAACCTTGAGTGATCCCGAGGCGATACCGCTGTTTGAGCATTGAAGTCACGGGTAACGCAAAGGTGTACATTTAAAACAAGACCATACTATAATGTTGTGTTCTGGTCAGCGTAATGTGTGTCTTGCCCTAGGAGAAGGTGCTATTATTACAAATGATGAGCAGCAGAAAACAACACCTTTGCAACAACAGCGCTGTTTTCAATAAGCTGCAGTGTATTTTTTGCTTGTCATCTGCCCTCTTGGTGGCCTTAACCAAACACTCTGTCACACCTGAGGCACAGAGACCATAAAGAGGACTAATCTGAAATTGCCAAGGTGTTGTGCACAAAGTGCCCCATATGAGAGTCCGCTCCCCTTGTAATTATAGCGTCTGGGTTGGGACCATTAAATATTCATACGCCATCAGCTGAGAAATGCTCCAACTCAGCAACTACAGCAGAGTTCTCATTAGAACGAGAACAGTGGGGATAATGCCCTATATTTTTATTTATCTATTTATTTGGCTTTTTTTGCATTTTTAATTACTCCTTCCCACATTATTGTAAACTCTTTGTAGTGTTTGCTTTATTTTGTTTTGTTGTAGAGGTTTTCTCTTACTAGAAATCCACCATTATTGTGAGCTGACCATGTATTGTAAATTGATATGTTATCTTGCCTGCTCTAGTCTATAACGCAGTGGAATATCATAAGCACTTCTTATGTAAGATCAATCAGTAGCTCCTATACCAAATCATGTTCAATATCTTCACAACAAATATAGGAAAGAAAGAGGTGCTTTTGTGATGTTGCAGACAGCCACAGACAGCGACAGAACGGGCGTTAGCACTTATTAGCACAAAGGCACAGATCCTTCAGGAATTATGAAGCAATGCAATGTGACAGAGTGCTGAGAATCACCAATAATATATAGGATTAAGTCAGAAAACCATTGAAGCAGAGCTGCATTTAGTTTAATCTGTGTGAGGGTGGCACATTTAATGTGACTGATGGGTAAATGCAATATACTCAGCTTTAGTACTTGTATTCCTTAAAAACAAGATCTTGTATCCAGAAAATCAACAAGGTAAGCCATGGGGCCACTATTTTTTAAATGAAATTGGCACTTAATCTTAGAAGTTCTAAAATATATATAAATCTATATAAATATAAAATGAAATAGTGTCTGCATTCTAAATACACCACTTTACATAACCAGTACAGCCATAATACAATATGATATGCAATAGAATTTTAGAGCTATATATTAGCACTTTTTTAGAAATGCCATAGACATCATCAATCAGCTATCAGCAAGTCAAATGCTGTAAAATTATCTGCACTTTGATAGTTGCTGCCTATATATAAATCTACTTAGATTTCCCACCTAAATATTTCTGACCAATCAGGGCCTCTTTTCTCTGATTGGTCTGGCAAACCTAACTTGCCTGTCAATCACATAAATGTGCACACACTGCTGCAACAGGTTTGTCAATGGGTTTCGCAATGACAGACATCGGGCTCCAGAGGGAGGGAGCAAAAGAAGAGGGTGGGTTTTTCATTCACAAAATATTGCTTTTATGTAGCTACATAGTGCTCAAATCCCACCTAGCAGCTTTAACCTGTGTTTCTATATAAAGCCTACATATCATACCTATTGCCTCATTGAGGTCCAAATAATATATTGCTATCATAATTATTATGTCTTTGACTTCAGATCTACTGTATTTAATAATTACATTTAGATGTTTATAATATGTTAGGTGTTACACAACGTGTAGGCCTCTTGAGAGGAGTCAACATTTTTATCTTACCTGAAAACAGTTATGACATAAAGCTCTGCTATCTTTGTCCATCAATAAACCCAGAATATGCCCATGCATGATTTCTGAAGCTGGGGCATTCAAAGTCACCTTGGTCCCTTTTAGCCCCCAACCCACACACAACCACACCCACGGGCACACACACACACACCAATGTTCACCAATTATAAGTATATTACATATAATTATATATTGTAAGGTGTATAGCTCTGACCTATGCCTTCAATTGAGTTTTAGATGTCCACAGGTGTTCAGACAGCAGTAAGCTGCCCTAGACCCCCCAGTGACCCCACCTTTAGTGGAACAGCTTGTATTAACACTCACAGTGAAAATTCACAGTCGCTCTAATCAAACTAAATTGTGCCAGAGAGCTCTATCGGACATTTGATCTTAATAAAGGAGTAGTTTGAAAGCCCGAGCTGAAATGCGCAGGTCTGTGGTCTATTGTGCACAATCTATGTTATTTGATCACGCCATGTTGCTGCCACTCACACTCCGACCAATTTAACAGCTTTCCGAAGACATACAGTACGGCTTCACAAAATTAGCTTGAGGCAGTGTTGAAAATAATAACCTTTACTGTTTTGAAACCACACAAGCAAAGTGGATTCCATTGTCCTTTCCTCAAGTAGAAAACTCTTAATTTGACAAATTTCCTCGTCGCACACAGCTCACTCAAAGGGTATGTGCATTTGCGATCACTATTCATTGAACTTGGAGAGAAAGAAATGTATAAAAGAAATCAGGTATCTCCTCCAGACCCCCCCCCCCCCTTTCTCTGTGTAGTGATAATAGTAGGCTAACACAGGCTGTTGGGATATGAGCAGCACAGCAGACACTGCAGCAGTAATGACTGAGAACCCCTCTCGGAGGAAATGCTGCTCTGCCGGCTGTAATAAATTGGCTGTTTATTACGTTACAGGAAATTAAACAGTGGCACAGGAAGGGCTACGTGTTAAATTCAAACTCCTGAAGAGAGGAAGAGGATTAAATGGGCCAATAAAGTCACTTCATCGTACCTCCAAGGACCCAGGGATGTCTCCGAAGTTGTTTTGCATTTTCTGACATGCTTTTCTTTTTTTTCTCCCCCTTTAATGTCATATTTGCACTCTTATCTTAATCCTCATTAACAGTGTTCTCTTGGTAATGTCTGATCTCCGCTAATGACTTAAAGGAGTCTGCTGGAACACTTGTGAGACGTACCGCTGCGATTGCCTTTTCATCACTTACTCTGTGAAGTTAATGTCAGAGAGAACAAACAGCGTGCATTATTATGCTTCTACAGGTAATGACAGTGGCTCACTCACCACACACACACATAATGTATTGTCAATCATTAATGCATTAACAGTTTGTCCATTCAAGATCAAGTCTTGATCCATGACAGGCACATTCACAGTGAAGGCTAAGAATGTACTGCTGGTTGGTTTAGCACCAAGCAAATGAATGCATGCATCACATAAACAGTGCATGAGGGGAAAGGGAGCCAGTAAGTGGCGACAGGAGGCATTGCACTTAACATTATGTGGTGTGGTAAACATCACTGCCAGTGTACGCTCACAGCAGACCCACAGAGGGAGAGCAGGCAGAGACAAGTCAAGTATCTGGGCCAGGGGTATATCTGTTGCTGCTTTCCTACTGTGTTTGCCTTACGACCAATATATGACCAATATGTAGTGTGTGCAGTGTTCTATTGCAGGTTAAGGGGATGTCGTTTGTTTCATGCGGGCACATGCAGCCCTTTGAGACTGTGATGTGATTAAGGGCTACATAAATAAAGTTGACTACTGCAAAAGGCACAATGAAATGTTTGAAAATCATATTTAATAAATGTATCTGGCTACCAACATAATAGGAATATTTAACATGCCATTTTAAAGTCTAGTAGTTTTGATTGAACTTGCCCGTATCTTACATACCAGCGTATCTGAAAGCATCCATGAGCACAAGCCTATCACCGCTTATCATACAGTACACTCGTACATTATACTGTACATACTGTACATTCAAACAAAGATTTTGCATTTTGCAGTGTTGTATGAGTGTTTTTACATGGACAGAACATGCTGGCTGTGTTTGTGCTGTGAATGGGTTTTGGGATGGGTGTTGTATGGAGTCTGAGAACATATATTACGAACAGACAAGAATATAAGCACACACACACATGCACGCACGCACACATACATAGAGATATGGATATACACACAAGCGCTCCACATGAAAAAGGTACTGTATTTTATATTTCACTTTTCTCCTGCCAATACACCTCGCGGACATCCTCGCTTCCACCCTTGTTTTTTAATATTTTTGTGTTATTTGTACATTTCTCACTCTCCTATCCCAGTACCAAACCGCTCCAGCTATGTACAGAAAATGGCTACCTCTCCATGGAGTTAATTCTCATCTGCTGTACTTTATTACACGTCTGTGAAAAAAAGGAAAAAAGCCTAGTTATTCCATCATTGCTCTCACTCTGCTCCTGCGGACCACGGCAAAAATAATAACAGTGATGATATTGGTAGTTTTCAGATACAATAACAGGAAATTTAGTCAATAGCAGTCGGACACTTATGGGGGTTGTAGAGCGGTCTGTGCACGCATAGCCTATGCAGTAGTTGGAAGTCTATGTGGAATCCGAAAGGATGGCCATGAATAAATATGACACTACATTTTTTCCCCCCTGCTCCTTATCGAGGTTTCCCAGAGAGAGGTGGAAAAGGAAATGCAGCGATTACTGTAGCCGCCACTGAATTTCTAACAGCAGATGTCTTGTTGATGATAGGGCCATGCAGCCACATGAAGGTAATGCACACATCCCACGAAGGGCTAGCATACTGCGTCATAGCACTGCCGCTACGCATCGGCCATTAAGGATTATGATTCTGCTTAAGTTATAATGCACTCCCTCCCATTGAAACCTTTCTTGCCCTTTTCTGGATCTAAGGCTTTTGGTGGGGAATCCGTTAGTCTGCATACTTTTGAATAACTTTGTTAGCACAGCTGAACCACAACATATGTTACATTTATCAATGTGTGTGCTTCATAGATTTTGGTATGCACCATTAGTTGTACTGTGGTAAAATCTCAACCAACTGCCTTTTTAGTGGGATTTTCAAAACAACACAAAACATATCAAGATAATGGTACTGTACCTATTACGACAACCCCCTGCTGAGGGGGAGCGGTATAATGCAACATCAGCCACTAGACTGTTGTATGAAACCACTATATCTACTACATTGTATGTTCATCCGTGGCTGTACAAGATCATGGGTTGCATAGGTTAAAGTGCTATTTTCCATGTTGCATTCATGACTATGTCCTATAGTGAATTCAATCAATGCAGATCTGAATGCAGATATAGCTGAGAGTGAATTGAATATACCATACTGAACCATACTGTATCATAAAGCAGGCAGCTGTGTTGCTGTGCCGTGTAATGCTGCAGTCATTAGTTAAAGGATAGCTGCTTATTGTCCTATAGAGAAAACCAGCAGCCAATCATTGTCAGACGCCGACATTTACAGGCATCAATCATGAAAACAAAACATGAACAACAAGTAACTTGGAGTTGAGTTGAGTACAAAGAAGCAGTGAATGCATGTGTTACATGATTCATTGGAATTGATGGTGTTTAATGTTCAGGTAGGGTTTCTTTTGAAATAGAGGGTGGGCTCTTAGTAGTCCTCTCAGGGCTATACTGAGCACTTTCCCCATCCCTCCACATCAACAGCATAAAGCCAATCCCTTTCCTTGTTGTAGGAGTGCTTGTGTTATTCTTTTTTCTTTCAGTTGTATTTTCGCCTCCCTCATCTCTTCCAGATGCAGTACTTTGCCCACAGCAGTGGAGGGAAGGCTTTGCTGCCAGTACAGCCTGAAGAGAATGACATTAATCATTGATTGTATGGTAGCACATCCAACAATCAAGAAAAACCTTATCCTCTTGCTTAAATGTGTAATGTCAGGGTTAATGCCATATTGTTTGAGTTTAACTACTTTATATAGGAAGTATGGACCGGTATATTGCAGTAACCAGAGTGCTAGTAACTTAAGATAAGTGGGATAGCAGTTATTGGGTACATCGTTATATTAATGTATGGTATTGTGAGAGTGAGGCTTCTCAAGTCTCTAGTGGAGTTCATAAGCAAGAGGGAGGCCTTTTGGCTCTCGTCTCAGATGTCTTCTATGACTGTGCTATTGTTGACATTAACTGAGAGGATGCTACCCACACACACTCTCTCTCTCTCTCTTCACCTTCTCTGATGTAAAGAGTGCCCCAGAAGGCTGATGATGATAACTTGAACACTACTCTATTCCTCTGTCAGGCTTTCCACCTAAGAGCCTTTGTCCTCAGCTGTGGCAAAGAACTGTAAAAAGAGAATGCATCTGATCTATGGGTTGCATATACAAGTCAAACTATTCAATAACAAATCAAACATCAAGATGCAACTTTAGTCGTGTCAGATGTGGCTCAGTGACAGAACCTGGCTAGTTTCACAAATAACATATTACACATTTTGAAAGAAAATATAATGTACAGTACAGTAATCTAAAAGTCTGTGTTCGTAGTCCTTGATTCCAAAGCCGCATGAAGAATATATATGTCTATGATCATCACTGGCAGACTAAATGAAAAGCCCTAATGACTAGAAAGTTAGCTAGAATAATGTAGCTAACACTACAGAGTATTACGATCCTAGAACTCCAGTAGGTAGTGGGAGAATATTTCCCGTAATAAGGCATCCATTTAACAGCACCTGTTGTATCCCTTTTATCTGCTAAGAGTAGAAGAGATGAGATGAAAGGAGATTTGCCCTGATGTCCCCTGTGAATATGCCAGGTGAGATCCGTTGGATATCTGTCTGTCTCTGTCTCATTAATTGGTTTGCTTCCAATTAGGAAGCTTACAGCTAATCAAGGTACATGGGATACTCAAACCGTCCCACACCAATGTGCAAGCACACACACACACACGCGCGCACACACACACACAACTATTCTATCTTTAATCATCCTAATAGAGAAAACCCTGGGATCCCAATTAGAGACACAAGAACAAAGTGTCAAGAATGTTTTTCCTAGTAACACACTAGAAAAATGCATACTTTTTGTCCTCATATTAAAGAATATCAGCATCATTTGGTTGAGCTGGGCACCAGCGGCTAATGTCATCGTGCAGAGAACTCTTGTCACTGAGCACTGTGAGATCAGATACACTTGAGTCCCCTTAAGACTAAGCGCTGTAACAGCCATTTTATTCGCAATTGCTGCTGTTGTTCATCCTGTGGCCTACCATATTTTGAAAAAATGGTTCTTCAGAGAAACTTCATGGGCAAAATGACACTTTATGCAGTAGCCACTAATAAACACTTAAACATTTAAATAATTCTCCAGAGGTTCTGCAATTCATGAGCCGATCCTTCATCATGAGTGTTCTGGGTACTGTACTGGCTGTAAAAGTACTTTAATGTTGTTGTTGTTGTCTGTAATGTTGTAGAACGACTATAACGGCAGTATCTTTGGAGATTTCTCTAGGCAGTTAGTTGCAAAAGCTCCAACAATCAAAATTTATGGTGCAAATGAAAGTATTTCTCTTCCGGTTAGACCTTACAGTGATTAGAATCCATAGCACTGTGTATTTAAAAGACAACAGAATAGGACTAATGATCAAAATGATTTTGCACTATGCTGTACAAAAACGTAATATAGGTCACTTTTACTTTGGTACTGTGGAAAGGATCTATGTTCAAACCAACCCTCAGCCACCATTTGAGTTCACAGGTTTCAAATTTCCAATTTGGACTTGCATTTCTACCATGGCACAGACCTATTTATTGGTTCCACTTGGTTTGTCAGCCTCTCCACAGCCGATGTCACTGTAAAGAGAGTAGGCAAGAAGAGGAATTGGAGTCTTTGTCGCTAAAGGTCTGTGCTGTCACCTCCAGGCAACATCTCCAATGACAGGCTTATCTCACCATGTGCGCACATGTCCAAATTGGCAACTTTTAAACACCCACCAAAAAACTTCTGCTGCTGATAACCATTTACTGGCTTCTTTGTTTCACAACAGTTTCACTCCCCGCTTTGTGGAACAGAAATGGGGAGATGGAGAGCGATGGTCTGTCTCAGAGAAACTGGATATTATTTGATCAGAGAAAAAGCTATTGGAAAAGTCTTTGGAAGAGGATAAGATTACGAAGGGCTGTGTGACTTTAACAACTCCTGTCCTGAGGCTTGCCTAAACGGATTCGGTACAGCTTACGAAAGACTGGGCTGAGGAAGCTTGGATGTATTTGTTTGGTCAAAGGTATATCACACTCCGTATGTGGACTAATTCCAAAATTAATATTAAAGATTGTGTAAAGCAGACATAAATTTGTGTTCACAGAAAAAGGTAATATTAACCACCCAGCCAAATTTGAATTAATAGAAGAATCGCAATATTTATAAAATTACGTTGCAAAAGCATGAAAATATAACCAGCATTATCTGTTCTTAAGCGCTGGGGGTGTGTTGGCAGAAGGCGCTGTAACCACACCCATTGCGGGTTCGGTAAACACTATACCGCGGTGTTGTGCCAAAAAGGTATCCTCAGCCGAACATTGATTGGAAAATGTAGACGTGCATTTTATGAGTTGTGTTTCACTTTAAATAGATGTATACTGGTAAAAATTATTAGATTGGTTATAATATCTAGGGCTGTGTGTGCTCTCGTGGGAAGAAAATAGTTTCCAACAGACCACTTTTTTAGCATATCACTTTTTGGCATGACACCTGCAGATGCCGAGATACTGTTCTTGTCAAGTAAATCTACCCTAGATATGTGGTTTATATTTTCTTTTGAAAAGAGGATTGGACTACATAAAGACAGTTGGATTATTTGAATGCTGATTTGAACACGAGAATGCCGACTGGATTTGGCAGCCGGGTGTTAGCAGGTAGGCTAGGCTACTAAACCAGTAGCTTTCAAAAAAATGCGCATTGACTCTCAACCACATTGTGTGCTTATTTCTGCAATGAAGGCATAGCTATCATACTGTAGGCTGTTAAAGGACATGAAGGTGATTTAGCTATGGAATTGTAGGCTGTTGAAGGACAGTAAATGTAGTAGCTTAATAACTTGCATTGAAGCAGGGTAAACATTGCACTGATTCGAACGCTCTCTACGCTTTTATATCCTCACGATGGGGAAGGGTATGCAAAGTGGAGTACCGTCAGCGTATGCAGACCCCTGTTTCTGGCCCTCCCAAAATATCCTGAACAGAGAAACAGATTAAATACAATTTAACAGTCTAACTCTACAAATAAATATTACATAGTTAACATTAATTATTTATGTATTATTTATTATGTTTAAAAGGAATGGATTTCTAACATATATTAAGTATTTCCAAGTAAATCTCTATTTGCTTTACACGATCTTTAAAGACAAGCACAACCTATAGCAGTGCATTAGACCAACACAAATGGCTAAGAAGCCAACAAGTATAGTCATTAAATAAAGTTTTCATGTAAAATGTGGATACAATATTATAATAAAACAAGCACAGCATGTCAAGCCCAACAATATTCTGGTGACTGGAAAAATGAACACATGCTAACCGTGTAAATGTAATGGGTCTCGGTTTTGCCTTCGGAGAATCTGCTCATTGTCCAGGAAGTTGTGAAACCTAACAATAAACACCCTAGACCTGATGTTGTTGCCTCCACCTGCTGGAGGAGCACATAGAAATTATAAAGAAGAAACCAGCCATGAATCCTACCAGGTCCCTGCCCTCCAGCCCCTCCAGAATTCCACGAAGATTGTAGCAACAGATCATCGGATTTGTCCACCAGTTTTTATCTCTTCAGATAGATCTACACCAAAGCGTAGAATAGCGACTGGGAGTCGTCTAGCGACAGTTTAATTAGTTTATTGTCATCGCGATTGTGCATTTTCTACGCACGGGCGCATGCTCAAGCAAGGACGCTCTTTCAGATACCTTCTGAGTCTGCGCCGACACGCGGGAAGGACACATGAATGAGGAAGTTGCGGGACTGTTACAATATAGAGCTAGTAAACAGTGAAACACAACACTGACACCACAGTCTAGGCCTGTAGCATTAGTGCTTGCGTTATCCATCCATCCATCCATCTTCATCCGCTTATCCGGAGTCGGGTCGCGGGGGCAGCAGCTTCAGCAAGGGACCC
>JAODTR010006091.1:0-10983 GCA_025399935.1 Amblyopsis rosae
AATATATAATATATAACATGTAATAACAGTAATATATAGTATATAACAGGTAATAACAGTGTAATATATAGTATATAACAGGTAATAACAGTAATATATAGTATATAACATGTAATAACAGTAATATATAGTATATAACATGTAATAACAGTGCTCCTGCACCTCCTGCTCCACAGAGGGGAGGAGAGCCAGTGTGTCCAGCCTTATAGAGGAGACAACTCACTTAGCAGCCCTGTCAACAGGAGTGCTGATGCCCAATGCTGAGGTGTTCTGCTGGGCCCAGGAACCCAGGTCCTCTTGTCCCCTGGAGCCCTGGTCTCCTGGAGCCCTGGTCATCTGGTGCTCTGGAGCCCTGGTCCTCCTGGTCCTCTGGTTCCCTGGTTGAACCTCTTGCATTGGGAAGAGCTGGAGCTCTTAGATACCACACAAACACACACTTCGATTAGCCCTGCAACGTTTTGCTGACCTGGGTACCACGCTCAATAGCCACTCAATGCTAGCTCCTAGCTAGCGCTGGTCATCGCTAGGGTTGGGTACCGAAACCCGGTGCCAATATGTCATATATGATCGGTATGTACTTGACTGAATTAAAATGCACATTTTGGTGCCACTTAGACTAAATCTACATTTGACATTTTAGTTTTAAAACGGGGGTTAAAAACGAAACAGCCTCCGTATAATTATCGCTGCTACTTACACGCATCACGTGGAAAGTGGAAATGTTTACATGACAGGTAGACCCTACACTGGTGGGCATGCATGTATTTTCTTGGACTGTCAACTATTGTTCATCTGAAGGTTAAATTAATCTCAAAATGTAAAGTTAGATGGCTTATTGTTATCAATAAATCCTGTTAAACGGACGTTGGCTTGTAAAAGTTTAAACATGACAAATGCCACCTGGCGGCTAAGGGACCGTCAACAAATTACTGTGATTCATATTAATTTGAATAATAATGAACAGCAAAGAACAGATGACTAAGTACAGTAGTAAGGTTAAGGCACCGTTTAGGAACCGGAACTTTTTTTAAGTATCAATTTGGCACCGGAATGGTAAAAAAGAAACGATAGCCAACCCTAGTCGTCGTGTCACATACTCCACAACCCCGGTGCCGGCCCGCAGCAGGGGCCCACGGGAACAGCTAGCAGCTAGCACAAGTTGCTAACAAGTGTGGTACTCCTGACATTGTTAACCCTAACCCTCGTGACATGTTAAAGGCAGAGGCAACCATCGTAAGCTAATGCACATTTGACCCGCTGGCTGCCCAGTCTGTGAAAGATAACCACCACACAGCACTGTCCCAGCCCTGGCAATGTGTGTCCAGTGTGGGGGCGGGGGTGTTCTGGGGGAGCGCCCTACAGCACTGAAGAGAGATTTGTTTTGTTTGTTTTGATCGAGTTGAAATATCAACAATATTTTTTCCAGCATCGCTGACTGCAGATTTAAAGCCGTGAGCCTCTATGGAGCGTCTGTGCTGTATCACAAGCCCAGCCCCTAATGTCCTCGTGAACAGGCCCAGGTGCCCAGGAACCACTGATAGGAGGAAAGCTGCACTGTCTGCACAGAACCTGCATTCTCCCTCAGACACTCTTGGATGACTGCAAAGCCTTAGCTTGTCTTCTAGCAACGCACCGAGGAGCACCCAGGAGCCTGCACCTCACTGTAGTCTCCTAGCCCTCTTCTTCCTCCTCTTTTCCTCTGCTCCTGCAACATGTAGCTGTAGCAGGCTATAGCTGTGCACATGACCATTTATGCTTGTGAGATTAGCATTAGATAGTTAGAGCACATGTTTAATTTGGCTGTTTCTGTTGGCCACATTGTCATTAACCACGATAGATGATTACAGCCATGATTCTAGATGGACCCACTGTTGTGCAGTTCAGTGCAGGGTTCCCACGGTAACTGGCGGATGATGAGCTGTTACTAAGCAACACACCAGTGTGAATGAGGACAGCCTTTATGCTTTTCTATTGCGTCATTAGAGTCATAATGTTCCATCAGCACAGTTAATACCGCCCAGCCTGGTGAGGGCAGATGTTTGGACCCGTGGACGTCAGAGCGATGTGGTTTATCAAACAAGAGCAGGCGTAATTATTAATATACTTTACAAACAAAAATAAAACTTGTAATATGTTAAAATCATCTCTAGGGGGCAGCATAACCTAGTGGTCTGGGTTCTGGCCAGGCGTCTGGTTCTGCCTGCTCCGAATGATGCCAGGTACTGGCTCTCCCTACTGGGTAGATCCAGAGGTCTAGATGCTCTGTGATGCCATATACTGGTAACAGCCACTGTAGATTGAGCTGAACCCTGCACCGTTACCTGGGTCCCCAACCGGCATGTCTGTGTGTGTGTGTGTGTGTGTGTGTGTGTGTGTGTGCGTGCGTGCGTGCGTGCGTGCGTGCTTCAGAACGTGCATGTGAGGAACACCATTGAGAGGGTTCTGGTGCTTGTCTGCCGATCTACCTCTGAGTGGACAGCTGTCAATTAGCCACGCCACCAAGACGTCCCTGAGGTCACTTCTGTTTTAGCCAGCGGCTCCTGACTATGCACACCCGCTGAGATCACACCACTATTACTATGCTCGTTCCGCTAAGCCTGGTTGTCCTTAGCGATTTCCAGACACATCTTAACGGTAAAAGACACATTTTTAAGAGTATGCAATTACATACGGCATTACATGTGTAGTTTAGTGATACCTTCATAGCTCACCCAGGTCCTTCCTCAAGTCTTTTAATGCCGCAAGACCAGCTGTTGGAACACTTCTCAGCCACGTGGGATCATCACAATTACACCCAGGGCTGTAACGCACATAGGCTTTATGTAAGCCTATGCATGCCATCTGTCTGCTTCTAGAATTATTCCTTAGTGTGTGTTTGGGACTGCCATGATTTGCATATTTGTTAAACAAGTCTTTTAAAAAAGGAGACTCATTTTCAGGTTTTGCGATCACTGATATTGTGTGTTTGGAATTTAAACTGGGTGTTAATGGGTTTTTGTACAATGGTTGTTCATTTTTAATCACCTGAATGAAAATAAAAATGCATTCACACCTGAATTCAGCGGATGGTTCACTACACAACCTACATGTTTAATTAACTGGGCTAAACTCCAGCTGTTTAAGCTTCTACAGGTGAAAACAAATAGCAGCATCCTCAGATGAATGTAGACGGTGGTAACATTTAATTGAGTTAAATATTGCTTGTATAATTGTATCCAGTAACAAATACGCATATCTGTAATAATAATATACTAATATAATAATAATAAACTATGTTATATAGTACTTTTCATACAGTGTTGCAGTTCAGAGTGCTTTACAATTGAAAAGAAAAAGAAATGGAATGTAAAATAAATCAATAATGCAAAAAAGGAATAATAGACAGTGTTACGACCTGGCTCATGGGCCGTAAACCAAACAAACTCTTACTAACAACATAACCCAGAATGAGGTGTGAATGTCTGTAGGTGTATGTGCTGAACATATGTGGTGTGTGTCTCATGCTAACCAACCCAACAACAGCATGTGTGGTGCCAGGAGAGTCACACAGACAGTGTGCTGTACCACACCTATATAGGTGACCTGCCCAGGTGCCCTTAATTAGGCTCTTTACAGCCAATAAGACCACAGGCCTGCTGAACCAAGGCAGGGCCGTGACAACAATATTACAGTCGAGATAGTACATGATAAATACTGTTTAACGAGGTGGGTTTCCTTTACCCCTTTCACGAGCATTGACCAATTACAGACTTATAAGAGTCATGAAGAACTAATACATTTGAGGCAATAAGTTTATTCCTCATACATTTTAATACCAAAACAATTACAAACGTGATACAGTAGGATTATTGCTCTCGGAGAACAAATGTGAGGCAAAACTTCTTCACCAAAACACCTGTAGGTTTTTCCAAACAAATGTGAGCTAAGCTACTACGTTTATTCCTCACCAAACACTGACTTAATGACTATTCATACACACAGTCTCCCATGCTGAAAGCAGTTTCGGCTTTAATTATTGAAACTGTGCCATGTTATCTAACATAGACTACCAGTATAGTTGACCAGCCTAGTAATAGCTTATGTTTCAATTATAGGTGAACTCCTATTATACATTGTTTGTTCAAAGTCAGTCAGGCATGCTGAAAAGCACTGTTCGAGGATTTTTTATTTTTTAATAAATCAAATTAATGTAATTACAGAGAGTAAAGTACCAAAAAAAGGTACAGTTTTACCGGTACCGAATTTGATATCGATTAAAATATGAATGGTATCTAACCCTAGAGACTGAGGAATGCTCTCTCCCTCTCTCTGCCTAGCGGTTAAAGGGATGTATGCTGGCCTTGTCAGGATACAATAACAACAGACATGGCCTGCTGTATGTTAGTGCAACAGTCATCTCTGGTGTGTCTTCTAGTTCAAAGATAATCTCTACTGTGGTCTACACACTATATTGTCTTTTCTACATTGTAAATGGTTCCTGATACTGCATCTGTAATATATTGGTTGGGATCTGTTTTGTAATCAAGTCAAGTCAATTTCATTGATATAGCCTTTAATCACATTGCAGTCTCAAAGGGCTTTACAGCCTACATTTCACATGGAAACAAACAACACCCCCTCACCTGCTCCTCCCACCGGGCAAGGAGACACTTCCATTAAAACCCCATGGGGAAAAAAAAAAAAAAGAACTATTGGGAAGGGACCACAGAGGGAGGAATCCACCCCTCCAGGACTGTTAAGATGCAATAGGTGATGGTAGGCAAAAATAATGTAGCATTGATACTATGTATAATATTTTACACACTGTGCCGTACATAAGAACTAACAGATTTAAAGCGTTTTGTAAGTTGGTTAATTAAGAGTGGTCTGTCAAATGTAGAATTAACAGATGCCACAGGAGTCCCAGGTCCAAGAAAATGTCCTATAGCACTAGACACGACCAGGAGCGCTCAACAACCATAGCACCTGTCTGAATTGGAGACTTGGCTTCTGCAGCAATAGCCACCGCCATCCATACATAGTCTGGGACCATGTCAGCATCTCCTCGTGACAACACTCCTCCACCGAGCAGGAGATGACCAACACACATCCATTGGCTCTGCACACAGTTCTCTTTCCCAGCGCAGGGAACATCGCCATCGACACGCTGTCCTTGACCAAGGCAGCAACTTCTCCCAATGACATCACAGGGCCGGAGCCGCACTATCCACAGCCTCCAGGATCATGACAGCATCTTCCATCCACCACACTCAGAGAAAGAGAAACGGGTCAGAAACGCACAAAGACGACACAGAAGAGCCTAATGTATAACCATTTAGGCCCCTAAGTAGAGGGGAACATTTACTGTTGCTAACTAAATGCCTCACTGTACAAATAGGTTTTTAGTTAAGATTTTGAAGGTAGAAAAAGTACTAGCAGCTGGTAGGGAATTCACAAAAGTGTGAGAATGCTCTAAATCCTGCTGATTTCTTTTCAACTTTAGGGATGGATAGCAAGCCAGCATTGGATGGAACATGTGGTATCACTAGGTCAGATAAATAGGAAGGTGCCAGTTCATATAATGCTTTATAGGTAAACAATATAATCTTAAAATCACATCTGGCAGCCAATGAAGTTCAGCAAGAATAGGAGTAGTGTGATCAAATGTTCTAGTTCTAGTCAAGATTCTGGCAGCAGCATTCTGTACCATCTGAAGACTTTTAATACGCTTTTTCTGAAGGCCAGAGAGTAAACCATTACAGTAATCCAACCGTGAAGATACAAACGCATGAATTAGAGTCTCTGCATCTATCAAAGATAAAATCATACGAATCTTTGTAATGTTGCGAAGATGGAAAAATGCAATTTTAGTAAACCTTTTAATGTGCAAATCAAAAGAAAGGGCACAGTCAAATAGCACTCCTATAAATTTACTCAGTTACTCTGAATAATATTACAATTGTCAAAGTTAAGTGTGGCATGTGCCTGGACGGTCCAATAATTAACATTTCAGTCTTATCTGGGTTTAGGTGCAAAATATTTTAAGACATCCATTGTTTTATTTCCAAAAGACATGGTTCTAATATTCTAAGGTTAGACTGTTTTTTAAGTTCCAGGGGCATATAAAGTTGGGTATCATCAGCAAAACAATAAAAACGAATACCAAGTATAAAATCACCCAGTGGTAACATATTAATACAAAATAACATAGGGCCCAGTTCAGAACCCTGTGGGATGCAACAGGTAACCTTATGGTAGTCAGAGGTCTCATTACTATGAGCTACACAGTGTGTCCTTTCGGTTAATAAGAACTAAACCATGAAATTGCCACCCCACTCGCACCAAGATATGTTTTTTTTAATCACTTAAGGAGCAGGTTATGGTCAACTGTATCAAAAGATGCACTTAAGTCCAATTGTAATAACACAGATAAGGGATCTGTGTCTATAGTAAGCAATAAGTCATTAACAACTTTCATAAGAGCAGTTTCAGTATAATGGAATACTCTAAATCCGGATTGGAATAATTAAAATAATTTGTTGATAGTCATATGGTCAAAAATTTGCTCAGGTACAATATTTTCTAAAATCTTAGAAATGAAAGGGAGATTCGAGATCAATGTAATGCATCCCTGAAATATGCTTAGGGTGAAATCATCACATACCACACTGAACAACATGAGCGTGGATCAATTATCAAAACTGACATCTAATGTACTCTCCTGTCTGTAATATACAAGGTTCACACTGATTACAATATACAAGGTTCACATAGATTATAATATATAAGGATCACACAGATTACAGCACATAGCAAAGCTTGCGGGAAAACATGGGATAAAAATGGGAAAACAAAATGCACCAGACCGCACCACACAACTATATTCCAGCCTTGGCAATGCACATCCAATTTTGGGGTGAAGGTTCTGAGGGAGCACCCTATGGCATTGAAGGAAGAGTTAATCTTTAAGCGCTTCAATATATCAAACCATTTTTTTTTACAAAAAAGTATGCTAACTAACTAGTTTTTTGGTAGAATTTGAATTAATTAATTAATTAATTACTAAAGATAAGCATAGACTAATTTACATGTTATAGGTTTTTGTGCTGTGTTGCTTTCGGTTAGGAGGTCATGTTGGGCTGGATACACCATGGCAGTGGTTTGAGCTGTAGTAATGCTTCTGCTGGCTAAAAGTTTGTGGGTGTCATGTTAATGGGTTACTATGCCTAAGCCCTTGACTGTATGAATTGTCTTTCAGTCAACATGTTTGTATTTGGAAAAAGTTTGTATTTCAATATCTTCTGCTCAACAATACAGCATACTATTCATGAAGCTATGAAGTTGGTTTAACTGTCCGTTGTAACATTTACTCAATCTCAATTTACTCAATATCTTGCGATGCTAAATAACCATTAAGATTGAATAGAGGTTTAAAGTGGTACTTTAATAGTTGACATCTACAAACATTGAAAAATTAAGTATCTTTAAAAGTGTAGTCTAGGCACAACTGAAACCTGTCTTGTTTGTTTTGCTGTGAGGATATTTTCTATCTTAATGTCGGACCTGTTGAACTCTTCATCATGGCAGGACGGTCTACCAGTTGCACCTAGATCAACCTTTGCGGAACGCCAATGTTTCTCAATTAGGAGTAAGAGTTGAGTCATGGCATGGTTTGACCAGTTTTGAGCAAGGGCATGACCTTTAACCTTCTTTGTCTCTCAGGGCGTTTACTGAATGAAGGCTCCATAAGGAATGCCATTAAACTGCTGCAGGCAATGCAACCTAAAAATGATCTGGCTAAAGAAGGTAAATAGGTCATACCTGTAAGTTTCTGAACAATGTTGAAACCTGTAGTAATCTTTCTCTCTAAAATGCATCTTCTCTAAAGTACACCTGGAGACCAATGAAGTTGATGTTGAGTCATCAAAGATGAAGCTAAAAGTACAAAGTTGGACCTGATCCATGTAATGGGAGTTGGTGAAGAGGACATTACTGCTGCTGTTAAAAACGGACAAGACCAACATGCGCCCAGCTCTACCTGCTGTGCATAGCATTAAAACTTTGGCTTCTTCACACGGATTCTGAAATTGGTTCTAAATAATATCTAATTTCCAGCTGCAAAAAGCTGCTTGTTTACTGAACATAACAAAACGTTTAGTTTACATGTTTTCACCACATTACTGAAAAACTTGATGGTCAAAAAGAACATGCATGCACGGAAAGTTGGGCTCACTGTGGGGCTAAAGCTGTGAATAAATAGTTTAAAAATCTATTTGGATCTTGTTTTCTCATGCTTCACCCTCACTTACGCTTAGTGTTCAGGTTGGATTAAGGCGTTGTTTGGTTGAAATTAAGTTAACAATTTACTAACAGTGTAATTGATTGTACAACTAATCTTACTGTGACAAGTAAACTTCTGTAGTCATTAACTATTAGTAATGGTATTGGCACTAACAGGTTGTATTAAATGTACAATTAATATCTTAGATTCAACAAAGGCATGCCGTATTAAAATAAACTACTTTTGTACTTCAACAGTGTCTGCGAAAAGGACTAATCAGGTGATTCCTGCCTTGCTCCTAATTTAAGTTGTTTCTAAAGTTAGTTAGTGAACTGACCTTTGTAACTATCCAGTCTGTACTACTTATAGCAGTAGGCTAGATGTACTGAAGCCTAAATTATGCTACATTTCCCATGTGGGAGCATAGAGAGAACTTTTCAATTTAGCTGGGATTGGGATGCATGTCCCAATAAACCAGATAGCATTCAGAATGTGATTAATAGAACCAGCTCTATTTTACAGACTGACATGAATACAACTGCCCAGTGTGACCGTGTGGTCAATAATGAAAGACATGGGATTCCCTGTGCATGTGGATATGATGGCGAGAGGTAGCCTATACGATAATCCCAATGTTGTAATAGAATGTAGGTTCGTGTCCACACGCTGTAAACCCTCTTTTAATCCCTGTTGTGTTCCAGATAGAGTGGGTTAGCAGGACAGACAGATTAAACACTTCCCCGTGCAAGATAATACCTCCTGCCGAACAGGTACATTTACCTTTTATTATAGGCTACTGTAATGTAACGTGTCTATTCATCCTAAATCTTAGCTCATATGTATTAATTCAGATTAACTGCACTCTAAAATTTTTTAATGCATTTATTTCTTAAAGATGTACATTATATACTAATGAGAACATGTTGTATCAGACTATCAATTCTGATTCTGACATTACTTTTTCTAAACATGTTATGGCTTCAAAATGGCTTAACACGTCACCAGTGTTTAAGATAATTACATGTATTGGAACCCATGTAGTCTGTTAGGCAGTGTTGGGCTAGTTACTATTTACCTATTGCTCCTTCAAAAAGTTATATTACTTATTACTGGGTATTAAGAGTAATTAGCTACAAGGGGACGAGGCAGGGTAGTAATATAGTTACTTTAAATCACTACCCTGCCTCGTCTCTTCAGCAAAATGACAACCCTTGTAGCCAGCTAATTTTAGAATTGAATTATCTTTATTCGAACAATAATTCAACAATCAGCCAAGGTGACAACATGGCAGCCTCTCAAACCAGATGATTGACAGGTTGGTTCAATTAGCTTACCCTAAGTTTGGTAGGACTGGCAAAATAATGGCTAGGGTTAGTCTGGGACACAAGGCTGGCTAACTCCATCAGTACCCGCCTACTTGACAAGCGAGGTATTTTGATTGGCATGCACGATGACCAACTACGTACCTCAATGACCAAGTCAGACGGTAAACTTAAAATGAGGAACAACTTTGGAGGTTTACAGGTCTTGTAAAGCTGTAAAATCTAGAGACTATGGTTACTGCTTAAAATAAACTAGTTCCGCCACTGGTGATGTAGCGCTAATGGAGGTGGTCTCCTAGGTAACGTAGTGCTGATGGACGGACAAGGCCTAGACTAGAGGTGGTCTCCTAGGTAACGTAGTGCTGATGGACAGAAGAGGCTGAGCCTAAGGCTAGGGTTAACAGGTTAACACACAAGACTATGCACAAGAAAAGGAGCATTCCTTTAGCACTTCTGGTCTTCACTAAAGTGGTCCCTGTTCAGCTCACTTTTTAGCTGTTTAGCTCACTATTCAGCTCACCGCTTAGCTGTTTATCTCACTGTGCGGCTCACTCTTTAGCCCACGATCTCACTGTTTAGCTCACTGTTTAGCCCACTGTTTATCTGTTTAGCTCTCTTTTTATCACTCTTTAGCTCACTGTTCAGCTCACTGTTAAGCCATGGTGGAGCAATTTTTGGATGCCAACCCAGACTTTGCCAAACGTTACTTCGACGACAACTTCCGTGCTCAGGTGATCGCGTTGCTTCTGGACAGCGGGCGTCGGGCCTCGCTGGACAGCGGGCGTCGGGCCTCGCTGGACACGGGCCGGCGGGCCTCGCTGGACAGCGGGCGTCCGCGGGCGTCAGGCCTCGCTGGACAGCGGGCGTCGGGCCTCGCTGGACACGGGCCGGCGGCGCGCGCTGGGCAGCGTGGAGGAGAGTGAGGTGCTGTTCGACCTGGTCAGGGACATCCAGGACAACCTGCAGATGGAGAAGAGCCTGTTCAACCTCATGAGGCATCTAGCCTTCATGATGCGGGCCGATCGCATGAGCCTCTTCATGTACCGTCAGAGGAACGGAGTGGCTGAGCTCGCCACAAGGTGGTGCTATCTGTTCACCTGCTGTGTGTCTACCTGTCTCTTTGTCTGCCTGTCTGTCTCTCTGTCTGTCAATCTATCGATATCTCTGTCTGTCTGTCTGCCAGGACGTGTATACTACAGTATGTACTACATTAGGACGTGCTGTATGTATACTACAGTATGTACTACATTAGGACGTGCTGTATGTATACTACAGTATGTACTACATAAGGACGTGCTGTATGTATACTACAGTATGTACTACATTAGGACGTGCTGTATGTATACTACAGTATGTACTACATAAGGACGTGCTGTATGTATACTACAGTATGTACTACAT
>JAODTR010006092.1:0-10983 GCA_025399935.1 Amblyopsis rosae
AGAATGTGTGAGTTTTCATAGAAAACATGAAATTGTCTGGGTGACCCCAAACTTTTGAACGGTAGTGTATATATACAGTGTATATATAAATAATTGGACAAAATCTACTTCGAGCATTGTTTTGGAAGCATCAACGTCATTTGAGATATATTAGGAACAGTTGCGTACCGGTACATCTTGATCTGGTGGTGGGTCTGTCGGGCTTACTACAGCCTACAGTTGTTTAGATATGGCACTGGCCATTGGACCTTAGTTGTGCTATAGAATGGCATTTAACAGATAGCCAAATACTATCAACCATGCTTGCTACTACTAGCAAAACAGACGGCATCCTTTCGGTAGAGTAGAAGACGTCTTCAGTGTAGCCTTAATGTCATATTATAACCAACAAATACATCATCTTCATACTTAATACATTGATCATGATATCCTCCTGGATTATCTCCAGCAAGAGGCTGGTATCCAAGGTGTTGCTCTACAATGGGTTAACTCTTATGTGAAAGACAGAACCTTTTCTGTTACAAATATTGGAAATATTTACTCTTCGTCGGCAACTATCACATGTGGTGTACCTCAAGTTTCGATCCTAGGACCAATTTTCTTTTCTATGTGCTTCCTTTGGGCTCCATTCTCAGGAAACATATCATATCACTGTTATGCTGATGATACACAGCTGTACATACCTTTAAAGCCAGGTGACAAAATGATTAAAGTCCCTCTTGGACTGCCTACATTACATTAATTGATGGATGGCAAACAACTTTCTCAAACTTAATGATAGTAAAACAGAAGTTATGTTATTTGGCAGCCCCGAGTCTACTGATGATAATTTGTCCACAAATGTGCACATTCAAGAAATGTAGGCTTTATCTTTGATTCTGCACTAACATTTGACAAACAAATAAATTATATTGTGAAATGTAGCTTCTTTACTAATATGAGAACTATTGCAAAAATGTAATCCTTCTTTTCTCTTAATGACATGGAAACAGTTACACATTTATACAGTATCTTCTGGAATTAATTATTGCAATTTGTTGCACTCTGACTCTGAACTGCAGCTTGTGCAGAATGCTGCTGCTCGATTGTTGACCAGTATAAGAAGAGGGACCACATCTCTCTGATTTTGGCTTCTCTTTACTGGCTGCCAGTTAAATATAGAATAGATTTTAAGGTGCTGCTACTTTACATGTATTGTCCCCATTGTATTTCCGATCTCCTTTATGCTATCACACTTCCAGGACCCGGTATTTTAAATCTATTCTGCAGTCTCAGTTGAAAGCTAAGGGTGATCGTGCCTTTTCTGTTTTGGCCCCGAGACTGTGGAATAATGTTCCCTTACATTAACTGTCAGATAAGGGAACATTTCAATCTCTTCTAAAAACATAAATGTTTTCTTAAGCATTCAAGTTAGTTCTGGGACACTTGTTTGTGTCTTGTTTGTGTTGTATATTGTGTTTTATTTGACTGATTTGTATATGTATTTATTGCACTGTTTTGTACAGCACTTTGGTCAACATTTGGTGTTTTTAAATGTGCTTCATAAATACATTGAGTTTATTTGAAGTGACTTGACTAAAGTAAAACAAGACATCAAGTGCACTGGATGAAATGACTAGTGGAAAGTGTTAGCATACCATCCATACACACGCACACACACACACAAACACACACATGACACATGCACATCCTTTTCAATAGGTGTGTGTGTGGGCAGAGACATTATGGTTTAGGTAATACCTCTGCTTTAAAGTCACGCACGCACACACGCACACACACACACACAGACATTGTTCGTCTTTCTAAATCCCTAGAGGGAAGACAGGGTTACCAAGCTCGCCAAAACATCAACAGAAGTTCCACACAAGTATCTCTCTCTCTCTTACGCATGCACGCCCGCACACGCACGCGCACAACTCACACACGCTCTCCCTTAGCTCTCTATCACTGAGCTCTCTCAACGCATGGCTTGTGCATTGCTTGCTGCAAGCGCCATTGTTTATTTGATGCAGGTGAGCGACAGAGTGACCTTTGACCTGTGGATCACAGCAAGCATCTGAATGCTAGTATCTGAAGTGTTCCGAAGACCTGAAGGGGGATGTGGAAGAGAGAGTAATGAGAGCGGGGAAATTAAAACATAAAACGGACCGAAAAGTGAAAATAATATATGCACGGATACAAAGTGCACTAAACTGTGAAATGTGCCAGTAATGCTAATGCTAACAGTGATGTGTTTGTGTGTGTATTTTTAGCTGTTCAGTGCATCTGGTACCCCTTGCCCAAGGGAGCTCATAGTACCCTTGTGCACGCACGCACACACACACACACACACACACACACACACACACGCGCACACACACACACACTTTCACACACATGCAGACGAGCACACATGCACAATCTCTCCCTTCCCATCTCTGACTATTATCGTCACACTTTCTCATATAAACAGTCACACAGAGACGCACACGCATACGCATGCATGCATGCACACACACACACACACACACACGCGCGCGCACACACACACACGCACATACACACAGCCAGTTTTGCCATGTAGAGGAAAAGAACATCTCGTACCGTAAGGGTACGATGTAAGACTGTAGAAAGCAGATATAGTCCACACACCTACACACACACACACACACACACACGAACACACGCACACACTGACACACCTACGCAGACAGACACACGCACACACACACACACACACACTTGCAAACATCATGATTAAATACCCAGCCTGTTGTGCCACAGAGCCCTGGCCATGAATGCAATTAATCGTACAATAAATACGTTAATGTGTTTTAGCTGTAGGGGTGGTAAATGGTATGAGCCTGCAGTGCTGTACAGAGGGAGGGGTAGAGACAGGTGCCGGTTGTGTAACACTGCTTTCAACCACAAGCCTATTCTGGATGCAAACCAAAAATATTGAAATCATGGCTTCAGCTACAAATGTCTTGGGGATATAGGTTGGTCATGGAAGGTTACACACTTATTCCCCAATATTTAACGGACATAGGGAACCCTGTCTGCGGTTCCACTGGCAGCCATGTTGGCTTTAATCTGGCTCAGTCTCATCCTCTTCCACCCATTGGCACTACGTCCCTTTCGACGCAAAGGAGCAGCGGCTCTACTCCGAGTTCCTCACGAATAGCTGAGCTTCTCACCCTATCTCTAAGGCCCACCCTCCTGAGAAAACCCATTTTGGCCGCTTGTACCGGTGACCCACCCTTCATGACCATAAGTGAGGGTAAGAATAAAATAATGGTGAGGGTAAGAACGAAAAAATCGTTAGCTTTTCCTTCCGGCTCGGCTTGGTATGGAGGCCAACACTGGTACGGCAGCCAAATGCTGTTTTGTCTAAGAAACCTTTATGGGTCATAGTAAGCACACACACTTTTGACTTAAGCATGAATCTTCCTCAAATGTTGCAGTTCACAAACAATTAATGAAATGGCACGTTTTAACCCAGAGCCCAGTAACGCTCATTTCTTGTGTGATGCCATCACATGGCATTAGAAACTGCACGCTAGCAACTAAAGACACCAGTGCTCATTCTCTGGGCTGCAACATATCGACCCTCCAGTCGTATTTACGGGGCAAGCAGTTTCACTGAAGTGGCTGGCGGCCCATTTTGACTTATCAATTGCTTTTAACACATCCATATAATACAGTGTAGCCTTCCTGGCCCGTCATTCTATTATTTTCTCTCTTTGTCCATGAACCACATCTCCTACACTTCCACTATGCGCAACTGAGAAAGCACAGCTGACCTATAAATGCTCTTTATTGTCACTCAGGAGAAAGCTTTCAATGGTGATTTTAGTGTGTAGCTTGTGCATTTGTTCCCGGCGGTGTATATGAGCTTATGTATGCGTATGAGCGTGTGTTTTTACGCTCCATTATGATATGAACTTTTACAGTAAAAGAGTTGGAAAGAGAGAACGTCTGTGCCTGCATGTGTGTGCCCACTTGTGGATGTGTGTGTGTTTGCGTGCAGGCAGTCTCGTCGGCTGGCGCGGCGGAGCATCACAGATGAGTCAGAGCGCCCAGAGTCGATGGGAGAGGCACGTGGGCGAAGGCAATTTGTGAAACAGAGCAGTGGCTTTTTATATTGTAAAGGTCAAATGTCGCGACTCGTGTTAAGAAACATGGCACAACGGGGCCCGGAAGGTTCCAGAAGAGCAGCGTTGCCCTGGGAACATAAAGTACTTTAAAGTTGCGTCTTTCTATTATTGTCGACAGCTTGTTTTAATGGAATATTTTTTTTAAACACGTACATACACACATTCCACCTCTCCCTTACAGTACATACTGTATTACAGTGGTCCCCAACCCTGGTCCTGGGGACCCACTGCCCTGCATGTCTTATATGTCTCCCTGCTCCAACAATCATTATCAATCTCTGCAGAAGCCTGAAAATATAAAACTATTGTATATGGTGCCTGGCTCTATTGAGATCTCACAATAGATGTGCAACACAATAACAGTAGCCGGATACGCTGTGCGATAGCTTGCGCCACTACTGTGTGTAGACGTACCCTAGTTATCCTAAAAGGTGCACGACACAATATACAGAGCAGTTAGGTCAACCTTTGTCACATAACCGCATACCTTACGGTAGGACTTAGTTTGTTGCTATGTCAAATTGTCATCCCCATCTATTCTAAGAACAATAACAATGCCTTTGTGTTTAGAGAGTATAGCCAAAGTTCTTATAGGCAAGTCTCGCCACTCGGTAGCTATCTTTGAATCTCTAGACATTTATTTAGGAAGTACTAGGCATTAATAGGGAGAGAGCTGTAACAGCACTGGGTGTGTCTTCTACATGGATTAATGGGTTGTGTGGGCGTTCATTTTTCACCTTGCTGTCGGCCGGTAAGATCTAGTAAATACATTTTAACATGTCTCGATTGTATATTGATTATTTATCGCCAACCAGGAGCTAATGCTTGCGTTGAGATTGCATGCCCATATAGCTAAAAATAAACCTTTGGTAACTCCGTAGTCTTGCCGTAACAGTCAATGACCGAAGTCTTCATCCTAAGACGCCAAAGGCTTTCTAACGCATCGCAAATTGACGAGAAAGGCCATTGACCAAGCTGCAATATCTGACGAGTTGGGAATGAGAACGTGTTGCCTGTCAGGTAGGCAGATGAGAGCAATATGCAGGCAGAGAAAGGCTAATAAGCAACAACAATGAACATGCACACTAACATCAAACTTCCAGAACAGAGAAACTGTGTCAGATATGTCGGTAATGCTGAAACACATAGCTCATCGCAGGCATGCAAAACAGTCTCTGTGGCCTGTCAACCAACCCCTCCCATCTCTTTCAAGTTCCCTTTCTTTCATATAGTCATTATAGATGGATAAACAATAGTTTTAGTGAGTTGCTAACCAGTAACTAAATGATAACGATTATACTGATGATAATAATTAGCTATGCAATATGTGGTATAACTTTTTTGTTGAATGATTTCAAAAAACAACACAAAGAGAGAGATTACAGAACACGCTGCGTGCGCATGTGTTTGTGTGTGTTCAATACGTGGCATAATTGGATGGAGCGTTTGATTCGCGCAGACGGGCGGTTTCTGAGGAGGTGTCTTTAATCTTTTCGTCTCTAATGCAGCGCTCCTCTTTCATTTCTCTGTTTGTGTTCTCTGTCGCTCGCCCTCTGCATGCACTCATTCTCTCTCTATCGCGCTATCGCTACACCTCTATGTACTGTATCTCTCTCTCTCTCCCTCTCCCCCTCTCTCTTGCTCTGTCTCTGTATCTCTCTCTGCCTCTGTATCTCTCTCTCTCTCTCTCTCTGTCTCTCTCTGTCTCTGTATCTCTCTCTCTCTCTTGCTATCTCTCTCTCTCTCTCTGTGGCTTGCCGTATGTGTGTCTGTGTTTCGCTTGTGTAGGCGTGATCCTGTCAAAACCTGCTGTGTGTGTGTGTGTGTGTATGCTGTCATAGTGGATCTTTCTGTCTTTGTGTGTGCGTCTGTGTAGTTGTGTGTTGCTGATATACCCCTGTGTGTGTGCGTGTTTGTGTATGTGTGTGGATGTGTGTGTTCTTGTAAGTATGTCAGCTGGCATTAGTTTAGTGTGTATGCGTGTGTGTGTGTGTGCGCGCGCTGCCTCTATCTTTTTTTGTGTGTCTGTACTAAGAATTTGTTCTCTGTGTGTGTGTGTGCGTGCGCGTGCACAATACACAGCCGCCCCTCCTTCAGTCTTCCCACTTTGTCTGAGTTGAAAGAACTTTTTTAATTTGTCTAAAATAAACTGCTTATTCTGTCCTTTGAACGGGGGCGGGACATAAATGAGCAGGGGCGGGGCATACAGGAGCAGGGGCGGGACTTAAGGGAGCAGGGGCGGGAAATAAGGGAGCAGGGGCGGGACATATATGAGCAGGGGCGTGGCATAAAAGAGCAGGGGCGGGGCATAAAGGAAGAGATGGAAAATGTGTTTAATCGATTCGCATCCCAAAGCACGCACACACACACACGCACACACACACACACGCACACACACGCACAGACAAAACAGCTTTCAGGTTTTCTTAGCTCAAATGCAGCTAAGAGTTAAGAGCGCAGCGTCGAGTGTTGCATGGCGCTCCCAGATGTGCCTCCCAGCACCCTTGATGGAGCAGAACTTTCTAAGAGGCGCTTCCTGCCTGCTAGTGCTTTGGCATTTTGAAAATGGTTTGCCAGTACTTTTCCCCATTCAGGTGTCACAGGAAATATTTTGTGGGTGTTTTAGGGTAATTACGAATGACATTATTTTTTTTCAAAGAAATAAACCATTTATACAATAAAAGTAAGTCACCGTGCTTATTTATATTTAGGATATATTTATTTAGCAAACAATATGACAGCAATCCCAAATAATTGCCTCCCTTGTTTGGCAATGCACTGTGCTTGGTGGTTGAATCAACAACGTTGATTGGTTGAAATGTACGAGAGCATGAGCTCAGCTGTCAGAACGTTATCGGTCATCGCCACGGCACCACCTGCCTTTAAAACAGGGGTTATTGCAAGTTAGTGCAATTTTAGTCAAACTGCCAGCAGCTGCCTGCTCTGTGTGCGAGCTGAAAAGACATCCGGTGCTTCTACACAGGCCTGGCTCTGTAAATGGGAACACACCGTGGTGCAGACCACATCACACAACACTATGCAAGCCTCGGCAGTGCATGAGGGAGCCTCCTGGGGCATTAGAGAGAGTTAAAAGTAAGTAAAAATATCGTTGACTCCAGCCGTCCCTAACTTTCCCTTTTAATAGAAATACATTTTTAAAACCATCATAGTAGCATCTCGTGGTCATTTGAGAAACTGCATCTTAAGGCATCTTAATAGTGTGTGTAGAGTATAGCCTAATAATGCTTATAATGCTGTCACAATAAAGAGTTTTAGTTTGTTTGGTTTTGTTTCTGGTGGTTTGTTTTGGGGATGGTGGGAATGGGACTTCCGATGTTTGTTTGTGATTGGAGGGTTGGGATGATGAGTGTAACAGGAGTGGTGGTATTACTTTATTTTTTATATATTGTATTGTTTTTACTCATTTTGAATTGTTTTTAATGACGTAGTGTGAAGCACTTTGTGTTGCATGAATTTGTATGAAAAGTGCTATATAAATAAAGATTGATTGATTGTTTCGTAAAGTGAACCCCAAATTTTTATCATTAAGCGAATGGTAAAATGTCAACTTAATATAATAATATCAGGTTTGTAGCGACAAATTTCCATGTTGCATGTAGACTAGTAGACATTTTATCCAGCAGTGCGCTAAAAATTGGCAAACGTTTGTGGTGAGCATGTTTGCTCTGAACTTGAATTTTTTACGTTTGTGTAAAAATTCCAAACATTTAACATTTCCAAAGATTTAAACTTCCACCCTTCGTCCAGTGTCAATGTGTGTTCGCTGACAACTACCTCCTCAAATCATTTTCTGCGAACTCAAGCAAATGGAAAAACTATTTCCAATTCTAAATGCACCTCTATTGTCGATTCTATTGACGTGAATTATTCGTTGTGATTGGCTGAACCAGATTCATTGCACAGCTAAGTCGGCTACAAACCTTGAAGCAAATAAAACAAATGCCGTATTTTCACAATTCTTCTTCTAAATGTAGTTGTGTGGGAAAAACACCTTTACCTAAAAACAATAACACACCTGTTGGTCTTTAGCAACACTGTATCAGCTGTCACTCTGTGTGTGTGTGTGTGTGTGCGTGTGTGTGTGTGTGTGTGTGTGTGTGTGTGTGTGTGTGTGTGAGTGTGTGTGGAGCAGCGCAGCACTATGTCAGCAACACGCATGCAAATACAATATTATCGAGGTCAGGAAAATGATAGAGGTTATGTCCATATATCGCCCAATATGTCGACATAGTCATTATTGTGACAGGCCTAGCTTATAGGAATAATACTACGTATGTACTTAATGAATATATTAACAAATATAATATTCAGAGGAATGTATTGGCTGCAATAGAAGTCATTTTATTTAGACTGGTGGCACTGGTTCAGGTTAAATATTTCAATATTGTGTATACACAGCTGTATGTGTGTGTGTGTGTGTGTGTGTGCACATGTGCGTGTGTGTAACATACTAAATTCTCTGTTTTTATGTGTCTTCTGCGTTGTGTTCCATACGGTATCTATGCTACTACAGAACAGAGAAATAGCAGACACACTATATACAGCACAGACACTCCTCTGTAAGTATATTTTTCACCAGAGTCAGCTCTTTGCTGGCTGTCGTTTCTCCCAAATATATTACAACTATTCCGCTCTCAGCTGCCATCTTTAATAAGTGGCCTTTTCTAACTCACTACTGTCGCCGCTCATAGCTGCCTGTCACAATTCTCAGCGCTAGTGCATTTACTTGTGCACTCTTATTTCACATAAGACAAGCCACAGTTTACCTAAGGCTTCATGCAGGGCAAGCTGTTTATGTCCGCCTTTCATTTCTTTACGATGTGCACTGTCAAAATATAGTAGGAGTATGATATGTTAGCTCTTTGTGTATTTAGTTTATTGGTTTTCATTTAAAGGTACCAAGAAAGCTTTAGATTAAAGGTTTGATAACTTCAAGATAAAATCGCAACAAACTCCCTTAGTTACGCTCCCACACATTGAAACACGTTGCGAAGTCAAGGGCATTGTTGTTGTGAGCGGTGTTCGCCACTTCGTTTGTTTTCCTGTTTATGTTTTGAACTGTGTAGAAGTACCCGATAATTTTTTCAGCACGCACAGAGAATGTTAATATACTAAAATTGGAGGAGATGGTGAATCTGAAAAAAAGTGAATTAGCTTTCAATTAGCTTACAATATCTGACCTACCTTTTACGTAAACATTTATTTACTTGCTTTACATGAGGAAGCAGTCAAAGTAGCCAACATTTTCCCACCCTACCAACCAGGTTAAACATAAATATTATAGCAGCAACTATTTTCTATGTGACTCTATTGATAGTGGGGTAATTACGTCTTGAGCAGAGAATTACACTGCACTCCATCTGTATGTTGTGTCACTCTGTTCTTTGTTTACACAGCAGGGGCATCATTGCAAGATGCTTATGCACATGCTGTGACATCTAGTGGAAGCAAGTAGGGACGGCACGATCCAGTTCTTTCAGTCCCGATACCGATGCAGATACCGGCACATTGGGGTATCGGCCGATACCGAGAACCGATCCGATTCCAGTGTTAGATTAGCCAATCTCTATTTGAGGAAATTGTTTAGGGCATTTTAGAAACCTGATGGTGTGGCCTGGGTAGGTTAGACATGACTGATTCTTGACAGTAGACCTATGCGTGTAAATCATTTTAATTGGATCAGCCCCATAGATCGGTTACAACTGTCCAACTGTCACCAATACCGATCCAGCTATTTAAGTCGATTTAATACCGATTTCTCAGTATAGTATCGGTGCCATCCCTATCAGAAAGTCATATAGGTTTACTTTAATCTTCCCTCTGAAAACCAAATCAACCTTACTAAGGAGAACATAGAATCTAACTATATGCTGGCCTAGTTTTAGCAACAAAAAAATGACACTTAAACTACCTATCCTACTCTTATTCCAAGCAATACAGTACATACCATAATTTTAACGACTTGGTCAGTAAGTTATGTAGTTGGTCGTGCAAGTCAATCAAATGACCTCTCCTGTGTCTCGCTGTATCCCTGTGAGTCTATGTAGGCCTACTGTACAGCTAGCTAGCCAATTCATGCAGCTGACAAACCTCTCACTTGCCTTTTCATCTAAAAGGCCCTGTTTCGGTCTCTCTACCTTTCAAGCTCTCATCCCTCTCTCCCTTGCTACCGCGGCCCTCACCAAACACTCATCCTTCCTCTACCTCTCTCTCCACCACTCATCCTCTCCTATCGCCCTCTGGCTCCACCTCTCTCCACCACTCACATGCCCTGTGACTGTCCTCCTCACCATGTTTCACACCGGAGTCCTTCCATCCGTGGGTGAACAGCCTCTCCCCCGACACTCCAGCTCTAATCTCCTCTCTTGTTTCACTCTCTCTCCCTCTCTCTCTCTGTTGCTTTCATCTATCTATCTATCTATCTATCTGTCTATCTGTCTGTCTGTCTGTCTGTCTGTCTGTCATCAACTATCTAAAGTTCCGTCATATACAGAAAGATGAGTGGGAGAGATGGAAGGAGGAGGGGCAGAGGGGGCTGAAGAGCTTGACTGAGAGGCAAACTACCTGCCTCTCTGCCTCTCTCTCTCTCTCTCACACACACACACACACACACTTGTTCTAATAGTCTCTCTCCCGCTCAGCCCCTCTCTGTGCCCTGAAGTGTGTTTCTGTGTTTCCTATCTTTCTGTCTGTCCCCTGTGTGTGTGTGTGTGTGTGTCCAATTCCCCCTGTTCTTTCTTAAATACCTCTGTACGCTTCTTGTTCTCTGCTGTGGGGAGAGAGAGAGAGGGGGGGGGGGGGGGGGGGAAATGGGGGGGGGGCCCGG
>JAODTR010006093.1:0-10983 GCA_025399935.1 Amblyopsis rosae
TTTTTTTAATTTTGTTCTCAGTGAATATCACTTAATTACCAAATAAATGTAACAAATTCCTTTGTGTTCTCCATTCTTTTGGCAAAATGCCCCCCCCCCCCCCCACCCCCCCACAGCAGTGCTTTATCCTGAACCAACAACAGCAAACCATTTAGCACAGCTATAAGCCACTGCCGTCAAACCACACGCCGTACTGTATAATCCCAGTTACATATGACTGTTGACAGGCGGGTAGCAGCAGTTTCCACAGCAACCATCATTAGCGTTGAAGGCACAGATGACCTTCGGAAAGAGCGAAAATATCTGAGGCCAACGTGAGCTCCGCTGCTGTCATAACAGCTCACCTTTATTCCAAAGAATGCTGTGCTCGTAGGAGGTGCAATGCACCGCATTGATCTCCCTGCATCCCAAACCTGTGTGACCGAAGCATTAGTCTGACAGACTCTAAACACTCTAAGATAAGATTAAATATTACCACTATAACAACCAAACTAAGTGACATGCCTCTTCTAAATAATATTCTCAAATTCGTAACCCCAATCCTACCCACTTTGTGTCATCGTTTCGCCAACCGAGGACCTGAGTCGACTTCAATACAAAACAACAGGTCTCAACAAGCACAAACAACAATGTGTGATTACAGGTTCGGGGATGTCAGGGATTCAGTAACATTCCAGACGTTTTCCTCTGGCTGTGGCTTTTCCGGAGGCCATCATTTCAAAGATAAATTTAGACCGGTGCGACGTCTGCTCCCTTTGTTAAAGATGGACATCGTACACTCGCACATTCAAAGTTCGCTCGCTCGAATCCTTCACAAAGCACAAGCGGAAATTACTAGCATACTGTATGTTAACCCAAACACCACATGAGCAGCCTAATTGCTTCAAGGTCAGGCTACATTGCTGAGCTCAGAACACTGCGCACGCTGCACTTTGTGCACGGTACCATCCAAATAAATATAATTTCATTACAGCGGTTGCACATACTGTATGTTAGAAATACAACATAAAAGTGTTTAAATATTTACAATTATGTAGTCTAACAAGTGTCTTACAGTGAAACTGCACCCTAAAATGTGTTTTTTGAGCTGTAAACAAAGTAATAGGTTTGATCTGTGATGAGACAAAAATTCAATTCAATTGACAAAATTCTCGTTTTTATAAAAAATTTAATTTTATGGGCTGAAAACAGAACCTAACGTAAAATATCCGTAAAAATCAACTCAGGACCTGGGTGGTTTTCAGCTGTACACTTAGAACACAAGTTAAAATGTTAAAGTTAACGGGGGTCCCCTCTCAGTCCCTTCCCTCACTCAGCTCCTTGACTAAAAAAGTTGTAGTGGGTGGAGTAAGGCTCAGCGCTGGGGTGCAGTTACATTTTAATGACAGGCATACAGTGGGTGAGGTATCTTGCTCAATGATGCTCACAGGTACACAAAACAATGATTAGTCCTAAAGATTTTATTTTTGTGTGTGTGTGATTTTCTTTCATTAGCACGAACAAAGTGGGTGTTACCTGAGATCTCCTCTAGGCACTGTTTGGCTGTTTTGCTGTAGACAAGTTCTCCCTTGGCGGTCCTAAGGCAGGGTTCTACTGGTGCCACCATGGTACAGTCATTCTCCGAGAATGTCCTGAGGTCACACACGGCATAGCATATTACACAGGCACTGTGTAAAACAACAGCAGAATTAAGCTATTTCATTTATATTTCTTTAAATAAAATACATTTGAAATATTTTTAAATTTTTCCTCCAACTGACGAAATGATGATGATGAAATCATGAGAAAATATTTTATTAGACAAAACATGCACACGGCCATTGAGTGAGTACTGTATGTCCCTGTGAATTTTATTTACATCAGGTTTTATTTTCTCTAACCCATTTAAGACAGAATTACACCTA
The DNA here is from genome assembly GCA_025399935.1 of Amblyopsis rosae. NCBI lineage: Eukaryota > Metazoa > Chordata > Actinopteri > Percopsiformes > Amblyopsidae > Amblyopsis > Amblyopsis rosae. The sequence continues at coordinate 1,905 of JAODTR010006093.1, forward strand.
CTGCAATTACACACTACTACTCTAATCGGCAACATTCGTTAATTGCAACACCTGGGATAATTGGTCACTTCAACTGTTACGGGGAGAAAGCCAGTGGGAGACCATCTACTCTTTTTTAGTCTGCCTAGTCTTTTTTGCAAGCCACTTTACTGTACATCAAACCTTTTGACATAAAACACAGGTTAACCTGTGTGATTATAGCAGCTATTAATTAATAGTGAACATTTTCTCTGCTTATCGGAATTAAAGACCACTCTCACTGGTTCACGGGCAAGCGACATTGAGTGACATGCAGCCCTGTGCACGGTTGGGCTATTCACAACATTATCTGCCATAATAGCGCATGCAGCTTCATGCTCTTACAAAGTAACAACCCAAACTGACAGTTGAACAAAGCGTTAAACAAGCGTGTTAAAAAAGCGGGAAGAGAGAACAGAAAGAGGGAGGGAAAGAGTAAGAGAGGTATAGCAATGTATTCAAAGGAGAGAACGAGAGAATAGAGAGGGGAAGAAAGTTACAGTAGAGGAAGCGAAGGGGTTCAAGAGAGAAGAAAAAAAAGATGAAATGAGAGAAATAGACGAAAATAATAGTGTAAGAATCAGGCATTACTTATCAGAACTTTCTTTCATTTGTTAACATCACTTAACAGAACTTTCTTTCATCGTAGTCTTTACCAGTTTTACTTGCCGTGCCCAACAAGAGAACACAGAGAACCCTTTACCTACAATTCCCTCACCAGAGAGCCACACTGCGACAGAATGGCAGCCTGAAAATAGGAATGAATCCTTGCATGCTGGGATTGCTGAGTCACAAAGGCACAGATTATCTCAGAACAGCGGTATTATACATTCATAGTTTTAATGCATAGGGCTGGACAATAATACTAATATATCACAATATAACTTTTTTCAAAAATGATATGATTTTTAAACATTTCCGATATTTTCATAGGCTATACATTACAGCATTTGTCACTGACTGATATTCAGGGTGCAGCCGTCGATTCAATGTTATTCAAGGCGAACAGAAAGAATAGCACAACTGGCTACATCACGTGCACTTGCATTAACGACACGCAGCGCATGCTCAGCTGTCAATCAATTGTATTATCTCTTTATTTAACTGCAAATGCAACAGAAATGCTTAATATTACATATTAATATCTGCTTCCTCTGCTATCACAGACAGTCAGGTCTCAGTGCAATTTGGCCTGTGTCTAAATCATGGGATTACAGCGCCACTCACTAGCATACCAGAACTGCTACTGACACTGGCGAACATGAATAACAAAGATGAGAGTTCACATTTCTTGTTTGTATGAAGGCTAAATGTGAACATATATTTCTAAAATAAAAATTTTTTATAGGAAGAGATTAAAAAAAAACTTGGCCAATGTATTTTTCTACTGTACTGTAAGTACTGACATTTGTTGTGGGCGTTCTAAGCAGATTTTGAAGCTTAAATTATTCATATCAACATTGCAATTAAATCGTATCGGTCAAAATTAAGAGATATATGGTGATATAAATGTTGGCCATACGGTTCAGCCCTAAACAAACGCTAAGGTATATATGATATATTATGCATTCCCCCCCCCCTTACCTGTACATGAAGGGGGCCACGGTGGCAGTGTTGGGGTGGTTGTGCTGGTGCTGCTGTGGGAGCTGCACCACGCCGTTTCCCAGCAGCCCCCCTGGTGCGCCCGCCCCCCCCAGCCCCGCGCTGGACATGGACAGGGCGGAGGTGCTGGTCGACGAGGTCATGCTGGTCCGCCGCCCCTCGGCGCCCCCTAGCGAGCGCTGGGAGTAGAAGCTCCCCGCCTGGCCGGCCTTCAGCGGCCGGGCCTTCTCCGCCTCCCCGACCTCACGCAGGTTCCCGCTGCTGTTGAGGATAGCCTGGGTCTGGGGGTATGGCTGTGGTGGCTGGGGCTGGGGCTTGGTTGCCCCGGCATTGGGGGCTTTGAGTCCGGGTTTGGGGATGCCGCTGGACGCCGGCGGGATGGCGCTCTCCTTCTTTCCCGCCACAGGCTTGCTGCCCCCCTTGGGGATGAGGCTGGCTATCTTGGAGGTCTTCTTGGCGGGATCCCCGGGACCCTCGCACTCCCTCTTGGGCGGAGAACTGGCCTTGGGCACCCGGCCCGTCCGGCCCCTCTCCTCCCGCTCCCTGGAGGTGGACGTGGAGGAGGCCTTGGAGGAGGAGAGCGGGGGCGGGGGCGACAGGGAGGAGCTCTTGGCGGCGGGGGTCTTGGTGGCGGGGGCGGGCCTGGGCGGGGAGCAGGTAGGCGGGGCCTCCTCGCCACCCTCTGACGCATCCTCCTCCTCCTGCAGCGCCATCTCTGGCAGGGAGGGCGAGGCGCGCGACGAGGCCCGCCCATTGATCAGCCGGAACTTCTCCAGCATAGACCTGGGCTGGTGGGGCTGGACCTGGGGGGCCGAGGGGGCGGCGGTGGCTGCGGGGGAGGGGTGCGTGGGGCTGGCCAGCATACAGGAGGTGGCGCTGTGCTTCAGGTTCATGGACTTGCTGCGCCACGACTTGCTGGCCGAGGGGGAGGGGATGGCCGAAGTAGCTTGCTTCCCGACGCCGCTGACGCCGCCTTGGGGCGCCGCGGCAACTGGGGCACTGCCCCCGTTCACGCTGCCCGGCGCCGGGGTGCCCCGCGCAGCTTCTACGCCATAGAGAGAGAGAGAGAGAGAGAGAGAGAGAGAGAGAGAGGGCGCGGTCATGGTTGTGTGTGTGAGTGTGTGTGTGGCCATTGTTCTACAGTTGGGGAAATAAAGGCTGTTGTTGCTGTGGCAACGGTACGTTGGTGTGCAGTGATGCGGTGTATCAGTGGCTGGAGGGGAGGGGGGAGGGGTGAGTTCTGGAGGCAGGGGTTAATTCACTGTGCTTGGTGGGATATGTCGACCCATATTAACTCATCATAACGCTGCACTGTGCTCACGCATATTCAGCTAGTTTTTATATTTCTCACACATATACGGTGCTCTCTTTTATAATATCTAATAATAATAATCATATCTATGTTAAGACCAATAATATGTGCTGTCAACAATAAAATCTTTTCTCAGAAGGAGGCGATTTCCCATAAGTCTTTTTTCTTCTTCTTCTTTAAAATATACAGTAATTTCCTCTGGCCTGTGGTGATCCTAAGCAACCAGCACATCACCTCAACAAATTGGAGTGTCTCTCATCTCACTGGCTGCTTGCTTCTAAAATGACCCGCCTACCTCAAAAGCCACACCAAATCCCAACACAGGGTGATAACATGTGTACTCTGTGGGTAAACAGAGGGATGACGCATTTGCTTTTATACATTTTAGTTTGGCGCTGCCATTGCTTCATTTAAAAACCACTTTGCCGCACTGTGATTATGTGCCAGGGCCTTGACTAGCTGGGAATGAGTCAGCAGGTTGGTGAACTGAAATCACAGGATTCTCATCCAATCACAGTGGATCAGTGCTGCCACCATGAGGCTTGGGAGGAGAATGCAAATTAAATCAGAGGTGCTCAATTAGCAGACTCATATATAGAGACCTTTGACTAAGCTAACCCACACAGCACCATATGATGTCAACAATGCAGGCGGTCCGTACCTCTGTCATTGCCGCTGGCATACTGAAGGGGCTTGCTCTTGTCGATGCTGTTGAAGCTCTGGCTCCGGCGGTTCAGGTTGGAGGAGCCGGGGCTCCTGGGGGCCCCGCTGCCTGCAGCTGGACCTGGTAGTCTGGCAGACGGCAGGGGGAGGAACACATACGTTAAAAACGAGACAGTGGAGTGTGTCGCCCCCTGCTGTAGAGATGCTGACACTGCACTCATGAAGAGGGAAATGAGCCATGCAGTTGTATGAATTCAAATCACATGATTCCTCGAATGTGTGAATGTGGCCTAGCCAAAGTAAATGGGCATTTTGGATTCATGCTGGCCGTCTTCCGGACATGTTTTATTCAGAGTGTGAAGACAAAAAGACCCCGGTGACCTCGGTGACCCCCCCACCCCCCTCCCCACTCCCATCCATCAGGGGAAGAGATTTCCCTGTGTGGCACATCCATCTCCTGTTGCTGGTGGGAGGCAGATGAGGGCGTACATGGAAGTCTGGCACTCAGCAGACACACACTGGTGCCCATAGCCTGTGTGTGCATCGGACAACTGCTTGGCCACGGGACCCTGTGGCTGAATGGTATGTTTGTGTCTACACGGGTGCGTCTCCCACAAACCCCCTCCACTATAAAGTAGTTAATTAAGTTAACTGCTGTAGCTAATAACTAAAGTCAACAATATATACAGTACAGTACTATCCACATCTTTTTAAAGCCATCTTGAATTACATTCAAATGTTGCACAGCATACTAGAAGGTAATTATAAATAAATGTATACACATTTAATGTATTCAATAAATATTTACATTTTAATTGAGCATGTTTTACTGTATATACAACAGGCATGAAATGACATATACATTATGACAGAAACGCATGAGTTGCTGTGTTGGTCAATTATCTGTTGGGCTGACACAGTATGCCATTATCGACATGCTAAACAAATAAATACCAGAATTCTCTGTTCCAAAATCACAGTCAATTCAGCCAGTTGCTTCTTATGAAAACATTCCAAGTCGTTTTCATTTTTAAACACCAGTACAGTAAGTGTGTGTTCTCGGAAAGGAGGTGAAACGCCCTCCGTTTGCAGAACATATTTACCTCGTGTTCTTTTTCTGCGGTGTTCCTATTCCGTTGTGGCCTGGAGGACTTGCGTATCGCGCTGCGAGACTGTGGACAGATCGGGCCCAAGGGCCAGTCAGGCACTGAATGCGAGCAACAGCTTAGAACCTTGTTAGCATCTATTTCTTAATGCAATAATGGCGGTGACCAGTACCAGCATTGACAGAGAGCCAGAGAGGAGAAAGGAATAGAGAGATAAAGTGAGGAGGGGGACTATGGCGCAAGAGGAATGATACATACATCAACCATTGCACATGGTTAGCACCACACAGTTTCAACAGCATACACTCTCCCTGTAGATATGTGAGCCTCCGACCGCGAAAATAAACAAATGAATAGGCCGGGAAATAATACACAAACTGTATTAGGAGGGAGGCATAGGAAATACTCCAAGGCCCCGTCATGGTTTACGGTCCGACACTCACCCTTAGTCACGGTTTACTGCTGGGCTAATGGTAGCTTACAGAAGGGATGACAGGTTGTGTTTTACATTGAACCATTAAGATACTCATTGAATGTATCAAACACACACATTCAAATTACTTAGCAAAAGCCCTTACACAAAAGCCCTCACACAGTTTCATTACATTGAACCATTAAGATACTCATTGAATGTATCAAACACACACATTCAAATTACCTAGCAAAAGCCCTTACAGCAACCTTAAGCTTCTAATGGGGGAAAAAAAGGATGATTTTAATAAAACGTTCATTTGAACACAACGCATGTATTACCATTGCTATGCACTAATGTAACACTGGGAGGCTATATTGCTGCAATAATACACCCCCCCTTCCTCCACACACGTACACACTATTACACAGTATTCTACAGTTAAGTGATTGCTCCCATTGTTCCTCCCATGAACCAATGACGTTATTCCATTGAGTGGGACAGAATTCCCCATTCATTACACCACAGATATTTATTCTTGAATGGGGCAAAACAGAAACAGCCTGCAGTGAGTTGCCACCAGCATGATGAGGTTTAATACATAAAAAAAAAAACTAAACCAATAGCACAGTGCTCACACTGCACTGCACGTTCCTTCACACTACAGAGCATTTCTCTGACAACAAGCGCTTTACAGAGGGCAGTAGAGAGAGCACAAAGAAAGACACATGCCACGCTAAGTAATGATCACAAGATGACGTTTGTCTGGTTGTGTGCCTTCCTTCACCATCCACTAACAAGTATCACACAGCGAGGCAATACTAAGAGACAGCATAAGGCCAACAGAATGCCTTATGCTGCTTCAGTTAGTGTAGAATTAATGAGATGGGCTGTATTTCATGTGGTTTAGAAATGGTGCACTGGGAAACAACTATTAATACAGTATGAATGAAGGGAGCTCTCCGGCAGGCCTTGAACAGCTGGTGCAGGGCTGGGTAATTCCACTGGAAGTCTGCCGCAGCACCCTTGTGACAGAGTATTAGCGGGACGCGGTCCCTCCTGAAAGCCAATTGGCTCTCTTGGGGCCTCATTAATAAAGGTTGCTACAGTGTGCACAAAAACGTTATAACGGGGGTGAAATGTGCGTACGGTACGCATCTTTCACCGCAAACGGCAAGCTTTATAGAAAAATGATGTGTGTAAAAAACTGCGTTCTACGGATCCTAACCTTCCGTGCGGAGAGCTAGCGTAAAGTTTTTGAGACACGCATATCAGCAAAGCCTGATCACAAGATAAAGCCCTTTCCCATATTTAAAAAACTGATAAAGACTAAAATGTCAGTCACCACAGGGTCATTGCCAGGCCAAAAGTACGTACCTTCCCCACCCAAATAAATCTATCCAAGCATGGTCATGCGTTCATTTAATAATAGGTGACTATAGGTAGCCTAATGTGACAGCCAGCCATGTGTAAATAAATAGCCTTTGCTTTATTGAAAATGTTCAAGTCATTTTCTTTTCAGCTCGCGTAATGTTCCTTGGTAAATTATTGTAGCAAACATCTCCCTCTTAAAATTATGCTTTCAAAATCCCTTGTTCACTCTATGAGTCGTGTTAGATTTAAGTTGCTTAATTCCATTTGCACTTTAATGTTGGCCTTGTTTGTTTGAGTGTGTTTACTGTATGTACAGTAACTAAACTATCGTTTGTGCAGTAATTGCGATATTTATAGGACACCATTACAGATCTTCCCATAGTAAACGATTTATTTTAAAATTGTTTTTATATTGTCAATTAGGTGAAGTTTTTCTTAATTCCTCCAATTACATTTTTAAGATGAGTTTGTGAAAACAATGTTTTTGGCATAGATTTTTATATCTGAATCTTCATTTTCAATTTGGAAACAGTTCCACTCGCACTATATAGGCCAACCAGGCTCCTAAACATTTGTATATTCATGTGCTATTTAGCATTGGCCATTTATGGATGATTGTGGAATGACTCTGGGGAGTTAGGCGCTCGTTGACGCACACACATTTCAACGCATGTTGATATTTATAATAAGGCGACTGTCCGCCGCATGGTTTTATAGATATTAAATGTTTTGGGCATTCGCATCAATGTTTCAGGATGGAATCTACACTGAGTTATATAAATGAGGCCCCTGGTTACTAAATAGGATCCAGTCACACATGAAGGCATACAGTTATCCAGCTACTCAACTGTTTTAATGGTTTCAGTTTGGAACAAAACTTGGGACAGCAGACGCTTCAAACGTCAAATGCATTGTAGTATTTTAGAAGGCTAATGCGGACTGCATTACAGTACATGCACCGTCAAGGCTTTTGACACATAAAAAACCTCCATTAACGTGACAATGCCAAATTGTCTTTGTTAAAGTTATTGTCTACAGCACATACCTAAGGTGTTATTTTAAGCAGGTATGAGATAATCCTATACAAGAATCCCAGATCAAATCGAAATTAATGGGGGAAACTTTTATTTAGCTGGAACTATATTCTCTGTGGACTCCAACTCCTTGTGTAGCATTTCAATGAGCTTTACAACTGTGTTTAAAGTAACATAAAACACATAACCGGAAAGTATCCCAAAACCGTGAAATGCTAAATCCACAGTTATCAACCTGGTACTTCTAGTCACAACCGAAAACAACCCCCAACCCCCGCCTGTACCTGAGATGGGACTCGGGCGCGGCCAGCTTCCGGGCTCTGGCGTAGGGCAGGCGGCACCGCGGGAGGCGCGACGACAGCGATGCGAATGTGCCGGCTAGCTCGCCGCGAGACATGGTGTGCTACGGTACTAGCCTGCCTGCTACGCTACAGTACGAGCAATGCTTCGTAGCTCCGGCTTGTACAGCACTGTTCCAACGGTGGGTCCTCCCACACACACACATACATCTCATCCCCTTCCCCAGTGACTCCAGCAAAGTCAGCAGGTGTTGTCTATAAGAAGCACCCCGTGTCAGAGCTGTAAAATGTCCAGTAGGCCGTTTGTGTGTAGTCTATGTTTATATTTGTGCGCCTATATGTGTGTACATTAGAGATATCGGTGACTTAAAAAAACCTGTTCATTATGCTGACCTTTATTTTGGAAGAGGCACACATAAGCTCAATATTATTTGATGTTTTATTGGGATTTTAAAATGTAGATGGGAAAAGACAAGCTGGAACTCCAAACGTGTGCTAATTATTTTATAAATGTAAGCACTTTCCTGTAATTCCTAGACCACTGTGTTGCTAGGATAGAAACAGCACTGACCAGCTGTTCGGTATAGGTGAGATAACTGTGAGGTTCATGAATATTAACTCAATCTTAAAGTGTTTCTCCTGCACTGTGTTAATAGTGAACCGGTGTCATTGGGTCTACCCGCCACCTGTTGATGCTGTGTGTGCACGTGTGTGTGTGTGGTGTGCAAGTGGCACTACTACTGATTCAATTCACCTTCCCTTTAACAAAGTCTCCTTGCCCATCACACACCAACAGTACAGTAATGTGATCTGTATGTTGGCTGAGGGAAGGGGGGGAGGGGTGGCATGTGTGGCATGTCAATCCCAACCTTCCAGTCTCCCCTAATGTCTATTTGCATCCTGCCTCTTCTGTCTCTGCTGCTGGCTAAGCGTAGCCCCACACACGCCATTACATCTGATGTGAATTCCTGCCAATCCTCGAGATCAATCACGTGTCAATCAAGTGCGAAGGAAGGCAGGTAGTCTTTTTACATACCTTTACATACATTTAAATTCCACATCAGTAGTTGGACCCCAAGCAGAAACGTTCAGTTTCAAAACAAATGACAATACCACCACATTTACATAACCTCAATATCAATGTGAAAAGTATGGTAGCTTTTAAATAAACTAGCACAATTTCCAGGAAAAACGCCTAAAATGTAATAACAAATAAATATATATATTATTATTGTGCACTATTGCACGTGCACATATAG